>VYZV01041743.1:31105-41382 GCA_013401275.1 Pandion haliaetus
CAACCAAAAAAACCCAAACCCTAAACATTACCAAACATAGCCCTCCTTGCAAGCATCACTTGACTTACTCCTCGAACTAAGTGAGGAGACTCTGCTCCCACCCCACATTTAGGGCTGAACCACACTGAAGGGAGCAGTGGCTCATTAGGAGAGTAGCAGAAAGAAGTACCTGCTGCCAGTGTTTGAGTTGCTTTTACACTTCCCAGGCTGGCAGTCTGCTCTCACATTAACATGTACACTTTGTGAAATTTACACATTATTTTGTGAAACAACCAAACCCCCCAAACATAGCCCACGACCAAAGGCTAAACTGCAGGCACCACTCCATAGCTAGAAGGACCAACTCCTGCTACTGTAAAGGTACAAATGTGACAAAGCTCTTCAAAAAAGCATAGTCATAGGCTTTTATCACAGTTCTTGTAGGTCCCCTGCTTAATGAAATACCAATAGAGTTGTAGATAATTATAAACAGTAAACTGGAGGGTATGAGAGCAGGAACCAGTTGTATTGTTCTCAAAGCCAGCTCAGACATCTAACACAAAGATAAAGCTGACAGAGCAAGCATCGTAATATTAACTATTAATGTATTTTAATCAATGTTTTCTAGATGGTTCTGAGAAAATGTAATTTAGCAGGGGAAGGTAGCAATACACTGACACACCCACTGAGCTCTCAAATTTACTTTTTATACAATATTCCCAAACATTTCTCTGTAAACAGTAGTTTTTACAAATGTAAAAATAAAAGCTTCTCATGTCCAGCAGCAGCAGTATCCATAGGATTCCTCTGCTCCCTCTTAAGCTCATCCCTGATTTACAAGGCAAAAATCTCTTCATTCTTCAGCTACGTGCCATTTTTCCTTTACTCTTCCTGATATTTTCAAACCCTTAAGCTGTCCACAGATAAACATACCCAGTAGAATGTTGGAAGATCCACAAGTTTTTAAATAACTCATGTCTGATAATCCCATTTTCAATCAGTTTTCTTCTGTAACCAAGCAGTTTCTTTTTCTACCAAGCAAAATTTTGACTAAATTTTCTGTTAAAAGCTTGACACAGAAAAGACATGTGAATTGCCTGGCCTTCCTAAAGACAGCAGAAATACTACTTCATGACATATATACCAATAAGATGATGAGAGGGCAAGTTAAATACTGTAGCTGTAGAGATTTCAAGTATTTCATTAAGAACTAAGTACCACATTAATGGAGGTTGTCTACCAAATAGAAGGAGCATAGCTATTCCACTCAGAATCAGTGTTACAGGGGAATAGTCAAAACAAATCTCCTCTGTTGGAATGATGCACTATATCAGGTCAGGGAAAAGCACAACACATCCACTGTGAAAATGAAAAATAAGAGGCAATTATATCTTAGGGTCTTACCCACCACAGAACATGTGAAATTCCAATTCTCATTCTATGAATTCCCTTAAAGAAGGAAAGTAAAAGAAAATAAAAAGAAAAAAATCCTCTTGTCTTAACTTATTACCACTGAATTACATGTGCACCTTGTTTTTTGATAGCAGCTTCCTCTTGGAAGCAAGTATTTGCATTTCCCACTGTTTTTGTTTTTTCTACTGGGCAGATATTTGGCCACTATTAATCAGGCTGAGTATCTGATTAACATCTAAAAGAATTAGTGTCTGAAAAGAATCTGATATGTGTAAAACATAGCTGTTCCAGCTTGCACAGGTACCTCCCCATGCAACTGAACAGACAAAGTATGGCTGGGCAGAGAGAACAACTAAGAAACAGTCCACGTTCCTCAGAAAATCTTCTAGGAGCTAGTGCCAATGTACTTCGTGAAGATACATCTAGGAGCTAGGGCCGATGTACTTCGTGAAGATACATCTTAAGACGGTTGTGCATGTTGTTTACCTCTGATACAAATTCAAGGTAAGAACGGGGTATATCACCAACACAAATTTAATTAAGACAGTATTTTTCATTGTCAGAGAAAAAAAGAAACGAGAGAAAAAGGAGCCACAGGAAACCTGTATCCATCTGAACACGGGTTTCCCAGTGCAGATCTGTTGGCCCAGCAGAGCAAGACAAAGAACAGGCTTCTCTTCCTGCCAAGTGGCACAATCCGGCAGGACACCCAGCACAAGGTCTGGCAAGAACCCGCACACGCTCACATTCTGCCATGCAACACTCCACCTTAGGGAAACCGAAATAAAAGTTTCCTGTATTTTCTTGAGGCACTCCGTGCAATGCAGAGATACTAGCTTGGGTTCTAACTTTTGTGACTGTGAGTAGTTATTTCTGATGTTAGTAAGAGTTCAGAGATCCATTTGCCTTCATCTCCCTGCTCGGAGCTCCACAAAACCCCTGAAAGAGGTATTTTCTGTTTCAGCCCTTCCTAATGAGTCTTTCCATATCTGAGTTTTCCCTTCACTGCTTGCAGACTGATATTGTTTAAAGTTAGTAAAGCAGAGAATGTAAAAGACTGAAGTAAATATAGATAGCAAACGAGTGCTAGACTGCCTTATTTAGCTTTAGAAAGGGTGCTGGAGAGACAAAAAGAGCTGTGAAAATTATACATATTACAATACTAATTAAACCTTGTCTCTTCAATCTCACTAGAATATTTCAAGTTTTCTATAAACTGCAGCTCATACCAACTTCAGACCAACCTGCAACTTCCAAGAAAATCAGACAGCTTCTCAAGTACACAAGTACAAATTTTCAAGCCTAGATTTAGTCACCTGATTTGAAAAATTTTTATCTTGAAAGGGATTCTGGAAGAAGCATCTCAACTGTAAATGCTGGATCCAGATTTAAACAAAGGACACTATTCAGGAGCAGAGCTCTTTTACTTAAAAATGTCTCTCACATCAGACCTATGCTGTCAGTCACACATTCTCACATATTTAAAAGATGTAAGATTCAGGGCTGATTGGGTAGGAAATACAGAATTACACTGAGCCTGCCAAACATCGCATTTTGGAGAACTTTTCCCCACACAAGAATAAAAAGATGGTACTGTTTTGTTCTGAAATACTAGTAAGAATGCACATCAAATCCCACAGACAGAAGTTATCCTTAAATAAGCAGTACAAAACCACCTGGGATGACCTGGTTGATAAATCACAGCAGAGTGACTACAACTACATCAGTAGTTTAAAAAAAAAAAAAAAAAAAAAACTTAAAATGTTGGGGAAACATTACATCAGTAATGCTAAAAAAAAAATCAGTAGTTAAAAAAAAAAAAAGACTTAAAATGTTGGGGAAACATTACATCAGTAATGCTAAAAAAAAAATCAGTAGTTAAAAAAAAAAAAAGACTTAAAAAGTTGGGGAAACATTACCCCCATTTTTAAAAAGGGAAAAAAGGAAGACCAGGGAACTACAGGCCAGTCAGTCTCACCTCTGTGCCTGGTATGATCATGGAGCAGATCCTCTGGGAATCTATGCTAAGGCATATGGAAAATAAGGATGTGACCCATGACAGCCAACATGGCTTCACCAAGGGAAAACTGTGCCTGACAAATTTTGTGGCCTTTTACAATGGGCTTACATCACTGGTGGATAAGGGAAGAGCAACTGACATCATCTAGCTGGACTTGTGCAAAGCATTTGACGCTGTCCCACACAACATCCTTGTCTCTAAATTGGAGAGACATGGATTTGATGGATGGACCACCCAGTGGATAAGGAATTGGCTGCATGGTCGCAAAGAAATTCTCTCAGTCAATGAAACTGTAAATGGAACATACTAAAAAGAGCTCTGATCACTGAAACACATTTATTTCTACTGAGAAAACTGAACCTTTAAAGTTATTTTCTACTTTTTCTTGAGTTTTAAGAGACTTCATTTTTGGCAGTATACTTTTTGCCAATACAGCTTTGCTAGCCTAACTGCTGATTTGCTGAAGAGTTCTAAAAATGTGCACAATACAAGACCACACCTCTGAGGAAGCGCCTAGAGCTGCCTGGTAAGCAGCTTCTGTATTTGGACACCCAGAGTCCTCACTCCAATTCAGCAACTTTGCCACTGAACATAAACTATACTGAATGTTTTCACAGCAGATGAGACCATCTAAAACTTAGGTTGTTTATGAAAACATACCATATCTACAAACATTCATTAGACTCAGAATGAGCCAGTTCATGTAGCTTTAATAAACAACAGTGCACTTTTTAACTGTTTTATTACTTTAAAAATAATAAAAAAGTTTTGGACATTTTAAAACTTGAAAGATGTGTAGGAGTTTCAAACTGAACATCAGGCATTTCAAGCATTTTTCTTATTTTCAAAAGGGAACAACTAGGCACCTACAGAGCAGTTTCGTTTAAGATGCTGCTTAAATTATAGTCATATTTCATTCATAGTGAAAAGTTGTCAGTTCCTGACCTCACAGATCAGACAGCTAGACATCCAAGGTTTTTGCCTATAATGAATTGCAGGAGATGGATTTAAAAACAAAATGTTTTAGGCCTGGCTTTAAAATGAACCAAATGATGGTTTAACTTGTGTTATAAAATGTGAATCAAATTATTTCGCAGGGTTCACAGTTTGTTTCAATACTCTTTAATCATAGTACGATCAGACTGTTTTGATCAACATCTTTATGAAACGCGGACAATGTTCCTTCTTGCTGCCACAACATCACCATTAATGACTCTGCAATGGGGAATACAGAAGTAGAATTTAGGACTATTAGGGTAGAGAATAGCAAAACCTAGCTTCCATTTTCAAAGTCACATTGACCATGAAGCACTGACAGATACAAAAAAAAAAAAAAAACCAAACCAAAACAACAACAACCCCAAAACCAACAACTAAACAAACCCGCTTTTTTTAGGGCCTGGGCCCTCAATCTTATCCACACAAATGGAGTCTTGGGTGCACGTGTGATGTTGCTCAACTCTAAGTCACTACTGTTGTACAGTGATTTGTACCGACTAGGGCTAGAGCTTTGGTCACCAGAGTCCACATTTGTAAGTTGGGTTGAAAAACACACAGTTTTTACAACCCTTTCTTCAGATGAAAATCACAGAACGAGTTTTAAGAGTCTGGGGGAATAGCAAGGGAGTGCTAAAGCTAGATGAGCTGAAAAAAAATTCTAGAGATGCAAAGAGCAGACTTAATTTAGGTTTGTAGTAGAGTCAAGGCCTCTTCCTCCCATCCCAATCACATCCCTATAAATAATAAATGTGAGCACAGACTGGGGCAGCTGAGAAGCTACAGCCAGTACCTGCACCGCGCAGCAGCACAATGCTCTCCCAAACTCACCCTCTGCCAGAAGAGAGAATATGCGTGGTGGAAGTGTATGTGCAGGGAATATAAAGAGACTGCAGTTATCTCTTCCTGTTTTGAAAAGAGAGGATGAGGAGCTCACTCTGCTGTTAACATAGACCAGGACCTAAATGTTAACACAGGGCTAGGTATCAGTCCTGTTCCTAATGGTTACCTACTTGTTTAAATCAGTAGAAAGATGTTGATTTACAGGAACCGATGACCTGTTATCGACCTTATAATAGAAAAACAAGAACAAGACAGGATCTATCATAATCGCCACATCAGGTTTATAATTACTCAATTTCAGGTAGATACATGAATATATAGACAGTATATTCAAGCCAGTATTAGAATAAGAACAACACTCTCGCTTGATGCTTTTTACTTTGCCAGAAGTTAAATATATCTTCGTGATTGCAGACATAAGCACACTTGCTCAGACCTTCAACTGGCCTGATAAATGGTATGGTGGTTTTCCAAATCAACTGGGACAAGTCAGGTGACAAATGATTTCCATTAGCTTCAGCAGAATGGAAACAAAACAGATCAATACAAATGATTTGCAGCAAGTTCGGATCATAAATTTCCTTTTGCCCAGTTCCATCATTTTAAAATAGAAGCATTCTCCCCACACAACATGAAAAAATGCAGTAGTGATCCAGAGATTTGATCATTCCGGTTACAACAAACTGCTCATGATTTCAGCTTGGAGTGCTTTTCAATCAAGCATTAATTTTACTCAGTGATACGTAACAATATTATTTTAAAAGATGGCAAACAATAAAAATGATAATGACCATATTTTTGGAAGATGTTATGGCTTTTACATAACAGTAGGATCCAGCTCAAGTCCTAGATTCTGCTTTTACTGTACTAAAATTACCTGTTACTTTGCTTTTGCCTTTGCTCATTTGTCTATGACTGTTTCTAAACCCTGTTCATGAAGGATATTTTGGGGTCACCAATTCTTATATCTTTGAGATCAAGCAACAACAAATTTCAAGCATGCGCTGCAAGGAATAGCTTGTGCATAGTTCTTTGTAGCTGCCTAAATTAACTCCTATTTAACAAACTAGAGCCCCAAAATATACTCATCTATCGAGAGAAGATACAGTGATTTACGGATCTGTTCTTGTAAGTCATCTATACTAATGAAAAAGACATTTATAAACAAAAAGATTTCAGTGAAACAGGAAGACCATTACTTCCCTCAGAGCAGGCTCAGTGCACCCCACTTTCAGAGGTACATAATACACTTCCACAGGAACATGTTTTGGGGGAAAATTCTTTTGTAAATTAGTTAACAAGCAAACACAGATGTTTGTCATTTGCAGTTACATTCTCTCAATATATCTATATAGCTATCAACATTAGTGATGTCTCCTTAACAGGCTCTGATTCTAGGTTCATTTTCAGGCAACAGCTAGTTCCACAGGTTAGTTCTTAATAGTAAAGGAAAAAGGAAAAAATAAACTGCCCATAAAATTAAGTAATCTCCCTTTCAGTTTCAGTGTCTTGTCATTAGCTCTTATCACTAAAAAAAAAGAAGAAAAATAGAAGGAAAAAGTTGTCTCTTTCCCAAATCAATACATTAATAATACCTTTTCAAAACATCTCTCCTCTTGACATATGGGAAGGTGGAGGCTGCGATTTCCTCCTTGGGACTCCTACATGATACCCTGCACGGGGGCATACCCCTGCCTGACTTGTCACAACACTTGTCCCTGTCTCACTTGTCTTTATTCAGAAGTCACACAAACAGGCCATTGGTAGAAAACAGACCTTTCCCTGATATAAAGCAATCCTACCTTTTCATTTTTGTACTCAACAATGTAAGTAAACCAAACAACTGTTATACATCACAAGTGGATTCGGTTCTGAGCTGGGATCCGATTTCTAGAAACAAAGCTTAACAAAAACAGCAAATTGAATCAAAACCGCATCATGGATTAGAAGATATAGCAAGTACTATAGTCTATTTGTACATACTAAAGATTTCTCTGGAGAAAAAAATTTCACCAACGTTATTTAGGAGTTTATTTAAATAAACTAGAGCTATCAGAAAATACATGTTTTACTTAGGACAGGACAGAATTTCAACAATATTGCAGGATGCTCTGTGCTGCCAGTTACCTGAAATACAAAGCAACATTTCTCCACAAACACTGAAAAAACAAGTTCACAGATACAGCACCTGATCAATGTAAAACAGCTGTTTCTCTTTTTAAAAAAAAAAGGATATGAAATTCATTAGCATGATTTTTTTATTTAATTTGGAGAAAGTGGAAGGAGAATGAATTTTAGCACAACTTTCTGGTGTAATTACGAGATTTACTGTTGTAGCTGGATTCTACCTCCCTCTCTTTCCCCCTCCTCCCTTTGCTTCCCCACGCAAAGTTTCTTAACAAAGTGTGCTCTTTTGCATATACAGCTTTGCTAATGTCATGACTGAACATAGAAGCGCAGGTTCTGTAACCCATATTTCAGAAAGGATTATACACACACCTGTGCTATAGCCTGCCAAACATTCACAGTCACATCACTGACTTTCTGTGACTCAGCTATTGCACTGATAAATCCCTTTACAGCTTTGTCCTGCTCTGCAGGACACTTTAAGGTCATTTGCTGAGAAGTTCCATGTAAGAGTCAGCCTGTGGGCACTATGCCATCTAATACCTGCTAAAGAGATCAAGAAACACAATGCAGACAGGTAGATTTAATTTCAGTTTCTCAATCTGTGAGGAAGTATGAACTACATTGGAGGGTGGGAAGCAATTATCTGCTGTCCATCAGTATTATTTTAGATCACCACTTCTCACCCACATTCACCCCCACTGCACTACTTTGTTCAATCCAATTCAAGTCATTTTGTAGGACTTTAAGTCAAAAGCTCAGGGTTTTTTTATTCCTAAATAGATCTAGATCACAGAAGTTTTCTTTTTTCCCCTCAGCAGATATATACTGAAAAAGCAAGTTAACCCAGTTCACAGTATATTTCATCAGTTGACTTAACATCTAGGAAAAAGGATTTTGAAATCAGTTTGGCAATTGTCAGCTCACTAACACACTACATCAAGACGACTGATTGAAATCCAGCCATATTAGAGCATTTGAGAAGTAGCACCTGCATTTACTCAACACTTACAACTCTAATAAATCCGAAATAGAATAATGAATTATATTGTGTATTCTTATGCCTATATGGAAATAAATGCAATAACTACACCAGTAATGTTATGATACTTCACAACTGAACTGTGGTATTTTTTTTTTGGGGGGGGGGGGGGGGGGGGGGAGGGGAATGATTATTTTTTTATGTTGTCACCAGNGCAGATGACAACGACACGGACAGGGATTGGACACAAGATGACACACTGACAAAACCACCAACACAAAGGACTGCAAGAGGCTGTCCGCTTTTCTAAAAGCCTCCATTAGGGTTCCAGCTTCTCAGGAGGAAAGTAAGAGAAAAATAGACAGAAAGAAGAGATGCAGCCTCTAAAATAGTGAGCAAATGGTCACTTTAGGACTGCAGCTGCTTCTCTCTGCAGGAGGCACAGACAAGATACCAGAAGAATGTTTGGCAAAGATGTTCAATCTGGAGAGAAATACATAATGTGTGATCTATGGTGCTATGCTTTCCTCTTAGACAAATCCCATTCCCAGATGGCCTGTG
Organism: Pandion haliaetus; assembly: GCA_013401275.1. Lineage (NCBI taxonomy): Eukaryota > Metazoa > Chordata > Aves > Accipitriformes > Pandionidae > Pandion > Pandion haliaetus. The sequence goes on from VYZV01041743.1 coordinate 40,027, forward strand.
AGATATTAAACTATTGCTTATGTTTGCAGTTCCAGCTGGAAACTGTATATAAACAAAACCACTTCTGTAAGCCTCTTTACAGTTCAGTAGAATGTTTATTCTTACTTTCAAATAAATCCCTTTAACAATATTAGAGATAAATACAAAATACATAGAATTTCAACATCAACTTATCTCTCTACTGCAGAGTACTTAAAAGAAAAAAAAAAAAAGGGCAAGAAGAACTTCTCTTCATCCAGCCTACTAAAAAGAAAAATCAGGTGTTGTAATTGGGTACTAACTTGCCCTCTGTGCCTTAGAAGCCTCCTCTAAACACCAACGCAAGAATAAAAGCAGGAACAAAGATCCAGTGAACTCAGGAACCTTCTCAATTTGCTGCAATTTATTAAGTATTTGCTCTAACTTTCCTAAATATTCTATGACATATGGAACCCTTGTTACTCTAATTGTTTTTTTGTGACTTAATGTTTAATCAAACAGCTGCACTTAGAAAAAAGTGTGAGAAAAACATGTCCCATAAGACAAATTCCCTGGGCACAACATGTATTTGTAATTGTTGGCCTCCAAATTAAGTTTCCATGCATGTATACAAGGGGAAAAAAAAAAAGTAATATTAGAAGACAATACTGAGAGCATAGAATAGATCTAAAGACAGCCAAGTATTTTAAAGGAATTAAGAGACAGAAGAATGCTAAAAATATACTTGGGATACCAAAACCTAGAGCTAAATTAATAAGAAAAGTAACTAGCTCTCCCTGCTGACATTGCTTTCCTGTCAGTAGCGTAACAGCACCTAGTGACAGAGGCAGCTGGCCAAGCACTTGACAGCTGTCCACATTATGGAGAGTAGAGGAGAGCAAAAAAAAAAAAAAAACCAAACAAAAAAGCCAAAAAACCAAGCTTAGACCATGGAATTAAAGAGCTTTGAAAGAGTTATGAATGTTCTAAACATAACTTCATGAATGATCTGATGTACAAGTTTAATATTAGATTTGAGCTAGTTTACTTAAAATCCAAGCCAGCATATAACAATTATTACTCATATTAAAGAACACAGGAACAAGCAAAATTTTAACTGGTATGTTCATCCACAGGCTTGTTTGTGGAATTTTCAATTCAAAGTTTATATGCTGACAAACTGTTTTGTTAAATGATAGTAAGAACGTCTATACTTTGAAATGTATTTGCCCACGGTTTTATGAACTCTACCTCCTTCTCCTCCAAATAGCAGAGTCCCTGATCAGCAAGTACACCTGTAATGCTAAGTCTACACTGGAGTCAGAGGTCCACAGAAATCATTCTCAATGGCATTGTTTAGGGTTGAGTTCTGATTTAAAAAAAAAAAAAAAAAAAAAA
>VYZV01041744.1:8690-21991 GCA_013401275.1 Pandion haliaetus
TGACATACCACAATACATTCAGACAGAAAGATCATAGGACAGACCCATCATTTCCATTCCCTGTAAAACCTCATTATAGCATAACGTGATCTCAGAAGGTGTAACAGATCAAATCCATAGGGAACATAAAGCAGAGAAACCCTGACTGAAGCAACCCTCCAGGACTGCCAGATGCAAACGTGCAGGTAGCAGAACAAAGAATGGTCCTGCACGTACTCTTGGCATTGAGGTGAGAGGCAGCTGACTAGAAAATTTCAGAAGCTTATCAGTGTTAGCAACTGACTAGTAATTATGTCAGTTTAGTACTGAGACAACCGAGTGGTAGGTGAAGTAACAGCACCTCAGCAAAAAAAAAAAACCCAACAGTTAATGCAGTGCCTAACCGTAATCATCTGAGTGACTTCAGTTGAATTAAACTTACGCACTAGAAATGGTCTACAGATACATAATTAGATACTAACTGGTTTTAATTCTGCTGCATTAGCGCTATCCATTACCTGCTTTCTGAGATAACTGGCCACATAATCTGATTTAAACAATATTTTAAATATTTCCATAGAAATATGCTGCAAATAGGTCAGTAAGCCCCCATATACATATGGTATGTCCTTGCCAATGCATTACTTCTGCATCCTTCTTTCCCCACGTGATCTCGTGCCTTAACAGACAGACAAATGAAAACAAATATGCTAAAGGTGTAAAATAAATAGGCAAGTTATCATGATGCAGGTTCTATAAACATGAAACAACACTTCCTAACGGCTTAGGGATCTGAATCTGAAGCTTGCAAGCAGCCTTGTACTAACAGACCCCTGAAGAGTTCAACCTCCAGCAGCCTAACTGCAGTTCAGCTGATGAGAAAAGGAGAGAAACCCTTCATTTTGAAGGCACCTAGCAGACAGTCACGGGTGTGCTAAAAGGAATTTTTTGACAGGTTCAAACATTACCTCTGTTGTGGCTTCACCTTGGTAAGAGCTTGGTCCAACTGGCTTGAAGCACAGGCAGAGAAAACTTGCACCTGCTTCTAAATGACCCTGCAGGTACAGTTCTAGTAGTACGAAAGTGCCTGGCGAGCGACTAGTGTGACTCAAGCTTTACATACATTACACATTTACAGCTCTAGAAAATAAAAGGCTAAGATGATGCACAATTTTTATTCCACTTAAAACCATGGAAATATTCAGCTCAAAACTTCCCATGCAGCAGATGTAAAACACCTACTGTTAAAAAGCTTCGGGTTGGGCTTTGGGGTTCTTTTCATTCAATAGTGAGTATACCATTATCTGACTGCTTGATTCTCTTCGAAGAGTCGGTGCCATTTTCTCCTAACTTCCTTTTAGCACAGTCCACACATGAAGCTCCTGTGGAGGGAGAAAAAAAAAAAAAATTTAATGTTGCTACAAACNGATAAGCACAACACTGGTCCACTGAGGATCTTGTATTTGGATGCTGAAGTATAACCCTAACCCTACTGAAAGTCTGCACCAGTTCAGTGATCTCCAGCTCTTCCCCAATACTGAGCTCTGGTACGAATATATAAAACAGGAATTAGCTAATTATACAGCTGCCTTTTGAAGAAAATAACTCTTGATTTTGTGTGATAATGCCTGTGGAGTTCAGAGGTGAGAAGCTTCTTTAAAAAGTTTGGATCCCTTATTCAGAGGAAAAAAATTCTTGGGTGTGAGCTAGTGTTGAGAGTATGAACAGCATAGCTGGACAGGAAAAAACAATGAAGGGAAATTCCTTCAAATCAGGACATCCATCACTTAAAACTCTAGATACATTTTTTTTGCAGGGTATTACACAAATCTGTGTTAAGGAATAATTCTCCTTTATTTTTTTACTTGCTATGTATTCCAAAATACAAGTAAAACGCTGCTAAAATTACTTGTAAGGAGGGTGCCAACAAGTTAGTAAAGGAGCTTTATGTTAAGTGGAACTGGAATAAATTATGCTCAAGTTTTTTGTTTATTTTCCACTGATGCCTAATTGTACTTTACTGAAAAAGGGATTTATGAACTCATCTGAAAGACAGATAAGCTTAAAATCTACTTGGAGTTACAAAAGTAATCTCTGACTTTACACCTGCCCCCAGGTATCTCGGACCTTGTTTACTTTTTGATGGTGAAGAAATGGGGGGATTTAATATACTGCAATGCCAAAGACCTTTATGTCCAATAATGAAATGATGCTTCCATACAATTTTGCTATTATTTGCAGTAGCAGCACAAGTATCTCAGAAAAGTAGTCTTTTTAAGTTCAAGTGTTGTTTCAAAGGGAAGTTTTGCTATTCTACACCATAAATTGGAATGTATTAACGCTCTGTTTATTCACAGAAGTATCACAAAGATACCTTAACAACACTTAGCCAAAAATTCACCTTCAGTACTACACACTTGAGCTTGAGATTCACTCTTCTATACCTTCTTAAGGACAGCACTCAAAATAGCCAAACGTATGTTTGGAAATTTAAGCCAAGACCACACAGATGTTAATATTATCTGGGAATATCAGCATTAGTAATTTTTTTATATAATTTTCTGGAGCTTTTCCATTCTATCATTTCTCATTTTATTGACAGCTGAAAGCCAGCAGTTATCTGCTAATATGTAGAAAGAGGGTAAAAAGAGAATCTGTTAAGCAGACTTTCAGAGCTAAATGAGAGCGCTGCACAATAATCATTTAATTACTTTGTAATAAGAGACTTATTTCTGTCTCTCTGATTGATAGATTATGGAACTTTCTGTAAAAATAAGAACATTACTTACCCAACAGTGTTGTGCTGTCCACTCGATCAGCATCTAGAGAAGTGTCAGAGACAGCAACAGCACAAGTTAGCATCAAAAAAGCTTTTACACTTTTATGCAACATCCCAAAATTGGCAAGGTTCTATTTAGAATCCTCTGTCCCATGGCAGGGGCACCTTCCACTAGACCAGGTTGCTCAAAGCCCCACCCAGCCTGGCCTTGAACGCTTCCAGGGAGGGGGCATCCACAGCCTCTCTGGGCAACCTCTTCCAGTGCCTCACCACCCTCACAGTAAAGAACTTCTTCCTTACATCTAATCTAAATCTACCCCCTTTCAGTTTGAAGTCATTACCTCTTGTCCTATCACTACACGCCCTTGCAAAAAGTCCCTCTCCAGCTTCCTTGCAGGCCCCCTTTAGGTACTGGAAGGCCGCTATAAGGTCTCCCCAGAGCCTTCTCTTCTCCAGGCTAAACAACCTCAACTCTCTCAGCCTATCATAGGTGAGGTGCTCCAGTGCTCTGATCATCTTCGTGGCCCTTCCCCAGACTCGCTCCAACAGGTCCGTGTCCTTCTTACACTGGGCGCCCCAAAGCTGAACACTACTCCAGATGGGGTCTCATGGGAGCAGAGTAGAGGGGAAGAATCACCTCCCTCGACCTGCTGGTCATGCTTCTTTAGATGCAGCCCAGGATACAGTTGGCTTTCCAGGCTGCAAGCGCACATTGCCGGGTCATGTTGAGCTTCTCATCAACAAACACTCCCAAGTCCTTCTCCGCGGGGCTGCTCTCAATCCACTCATCGCCCAGCCTATATTTGTGCTTGTTGGGTTGCCTCGGCCCAGGTGCACGACCTTGCACTTGGCCTTATTGAACTTCACGAGGTTCACGTGGGCCCATCTCTCAATCCTGTCCAGGTCCCTCTGGATGGCATCCCTTCCCTCCAGCGTGTCAACCGCACCACACAGCTTGGTGTCATTGGCAACCTTGCTGAGGGTGCACTCGATCCCACTTGGTGTCGTCAGCAAACTTGCTGAGGGTGCACTCGATCCCACTGTCTGTGTTGCCGACAAAGATGTTAAACAATGCTGGTCCCAATACTGACCCTTGAGGAATGCCGCTCGTCACTGGTCTCCACTCAGACGTTGAGCTGTTGACCACAACTCTGAGTGCGACCACCCAGCCAATTCCTTATCCATCGAGTGGTCCATGCGTCAAATCCATGTCTCTCCAATTTAGAGACAAGGAAGTCATGTGGGGAAGCGTCAAACACTTTGCACAAGTCCAGGCAGATGACGTCAGTTGCTCTTCCCTTATCCACCAATGCTGTAACCCGAAATTTGTCGGGCACAATTTGCCCTTGCTGAAGCCATGCTGGCTGTCACCAAGCGCCTCCTTATTTTCCATGTGCCTTAGCATAGTTTCCAGGAGGATCCACTCCATGATCTTGCCAGGCACAGAGGTGAGACTGACTGGCCTGTAGTTCCCTGTGTCTTCCTTTTATCCCTTTTTAAAAACAGGGGGTTACATTTCCCCTTTTTCTGTCAGTGGGAACTTCCCCAGTTCGCCACAGCTTTTCAAATACGACGGATAATGGCTTAGCAACTTCATCTGCTTCATCTGTAGACTGAGAATTCTACCAGGGCACGATTGCTGAAGCCCAGGCTACCTCCAATCTTGACCTCTCCGTTAGTGAGCAACAGGTCCAGCAGTGCCTCTCCTCTGGTTGGGCTCTCCATCACCTGTACTAGGAAGTTGTCCTCAACACACTCCAGTAGTTTCCTCGGCTGCTTGCAGTTCACTGTGCTGCTTTTCCAGCAGGTGCCTGGGTGGCTGAAGTCCCCTAGGAGAATCAGGGCCTGCATTTCTCCTTTCTTTCATATAACCCTTCTAACAAACTCCTTCTGCTATTTTTTAAAAGATAGTTTGTAAGTAAGCACGAAAAAAGTGAAACCTGACAGTTGGGTAATGTGAAGAGCAGTTATGCACACTTGAGAACAGTTTTGCTTGGGATCTTGACTTGCAAATGAGATCAACAAAATCTTGAAGTCAGAGTAAGGTCCCTCTTCTTGCAAGTATTATGCCAATCAGTAATTCCATTGAACAAAAAAGGGAGCATTACAGTCTGATTTTGCAATAATTTCCATTTAGAGCTTATGTAAATATATCTCCCACCCTGTTTGGATATCAATGGTTGATATGCAATGAACTGGATACTCCAGACTCAACAGGCTCTAGACACTGCTCAGACTGTGAGAAGTTTGTCCATCACATCCATCAACAGCAGCATGTCAAAGAAAAAACTAGCAGGCTGAGGTTACTTCAGTGACTGAAATTGCACCCCAACTTACTTCTGGGTGTCTACACTGCAGACAAACTTCCTGAAACCTAGATGCTGCACTAAGTATGTTTTCTCACCTTCATGGAAAGAAAAACCTAATCCAGCGTAAATGTAATATTCATCCAGTTACAAAAAACATTACATAATTTGGGCATACACCTGCAGTTTTCTTTTAGGGAGGGCAAGGGGAAGGTTCCTGCTATGCACCACTTGGGAATAATTTTAGACGCAACAGCTTCCCTGGCATGATAAATAAAAAGAGCTGTGAAACAGTATTCTTCCTGAGGTCATTTACTCTAGTTATTCTTCTCAATTCTCTGGATAAGCCATAGTAGAACTGTCCTTGTTTGGAAAACATTGAAGAAATCTCTTTCCTTCAACATACAGTTGTTTTTCCCTGGTTTTGTATTAAAGGCTCTTTATTGCTACAGCTAAGGGATTTTATGAGTTGAGAGACAAAAGGATGGAAGGGAGCGGAGGGTGGGGGGAGTAGGTGACTGGACCTAGTTAGTAAAATTTAGCTCCCTGTTGATGCAGGACTAGTCATTACCTTCAGCAAAGGTATCAAGTTATTTCCCATTTAGCATTAAACGCCCTCTACAGCATGCCATTCGCTGTCACAAATGGAATATTATTCCACAGCCTCTTTATTTTATTGTCACAAAACGTTACCCTCACACTCAGGTTTTCTCCCCATTTGTCCTAACTGTGTTAAACCAAACACTATTGGGTGTACTGACTTAATTTCCCGTTCTATGCTTAATCAGATGTCGTGGCTCAACCAGCTTATCCCACCAGTTAATTCCTTCAGTTCTTTTAGTCTTTTACTGACATGTCATATTTCAAATAATTTAATACTCAATATACTGGAGTAGTTCACACTAAAAAAAAATACACAAAGTAAACAACTAAACGCTAACAAAAAGACAAATTCAGAATTAAAGATTAAATTTGCAAGAATCCACAGACCTTACAGAAAGAAATTTGGTTGGAATTTTGTCACGTTTTCCAACTCTGCATGCCATTCACGAGCAAAGATGCTGCAGAGGCCAGCTACACGAGGTCAACACCTCAGACCAACTGCTGATTGTTCAGACATGGCATCCTGCTACGTAGCTGCTCAAAATTTTCTTATGAAAGAGGAGACATTACCTGGACTTCTCTGCTTGCAGATTTGAGCAGTCAGATCTTGTACATACTCTGGGAATTGTTCAAAACAGTCCCCATAGGACACTACTTTTATTCCGTGCAGCAGCATATCTGCCTGGAGCTTAAAAAAGTGGTCTTCATTTTCTTTAAGCACCAACATATAATGTTCTAAATCCACTTTATTCTTTACAGTATAAAGAAAAAGAGCTTGGAATATCTGATCACGCAGAGTCTCTCCACAGCCCAAAAACAAAAAAGACTTGGTGCGATACAAATTTTGAAGAACTTCCTGTTAAGAAATATAAACATGCAAGAGCTACATTTACTTCAGTAGTCAAAAGGCCAAGGTAAGAACTCTTAAAACATGTCAGACTTAAAAGGAGAAACAGAGCAGACATCACTATTGAACTGAATTAAGCATATGTTTTAGGATCAGGGCAAACTGACACTTCCTAAGTACTGTTTCCACAAAAAAGCTTACATTCAAAATCAAAGTTACTGTACAAAATTAAGTACACATGTCAGTATTTCCAGTAAGGGAATTTTAAATTGAAAGAATTATGGTGACAGAATAGCAGGCTCCCGTTAGGTCAATCTGTAAATAAGGAAAATTAATATTCTTGACCAAATGTTTGACTTCTTAAAATACCTAAGATATGACATTAAGTCCAGAATCCAGAGCTGGTAACAGCTTAAGCCCCTAAAAAATGAATCCAAGCAATCAGATGGTGATGAATCCTTGTTCTGGTGTCTAGTATTTTACAGCTAATGTTCTTTCATGAGATAAATACAAAGAACTCTAAAACTATGACATACAGCTGAGGGTTTTGATTGTGATTTACAAAGCAGCAGTATACAAGAGCACACATTGCCCTAGCAACATAGCTGGCTTTCTGAATACTGCCATTTTTCTAGGCTCCAATTATTTAATCTATATGATAGGTAGTGTGTATGCAGTGATTATAATAAAACAGTTTGGCAAAACATAATAAAAATCTTAAAGATCACACAAACCATGACTTCAGGATCTTGAGTAACATCTTTATATCCTGAGGGATCTAGCACCATTCCACAGGGATCAGTATATAAGCCATGAATATGAAGAACTCCGTATTTTATATGGCCTCTTGCCCACTGAAGAACCTAAAGCATATCATGCAAGTTACACTCTTTTGTTATAATATACTACAATAACTGAGATTCTGGAAAAATATGCAGCTGTCCTAACTTACAAAACCACCTAAAGCAGAAATAACTTCTTTTGCACTTTTCTGCAGCAAGAGGTAATTTTAATTACTAATTACACAGCTTACTTTAAATTATAATAAAGAGGTGATTGCTGATACTGAAGATACCTCTGGCTTTTTGGTCTAAACAAGCATTCAACCAAGCAGCAAGTTCCAGCAATGCTGACACAAAAGATACGAACAGTAAATTAACTACCAGCTAGGTGAAATTATATTTGTGATTGTAACAATTACTTCATGTAAGTTAAATAATTTTGTGGGTTTTTTCCAGGGAGTGGGAGGGAATTGGTTAATAAATGTGTCACTGAAATTCTCTTTGGTGACTGTTATCAGATTATTCAGAATAAAAAAGACATGTAAACTAAACGTCTGTGCATCTGTTGTTAGCTTATAGACATACTTTACCAATTAAGAAGTTTTAGCCTTGACACTCTTTAAACAGGAAAACATCTTTCAATAAAGCTTACGAGCTGCCTTCTCTTATTAGAAGTCTAAAAATGTTACTGCTCTCATCATACCTTATCCTTATCTTTCAAGTCTAAAGATTCCATAGGTTTACCCTGTTGCTGACCAAATATTTCAAGTAAATTATCATAGTTTGTAGTCAGAACCATTGTGCCTCTCTCCATGAGTCTCAGGATTGATTGCAGAACAACAGGATTCTGAATGTGTTGTTCTAAATTATCAAACACCTCCATTAAGCAATCCTGGAAGAAGTTGGGCTTCGTATCCCCAGTACGCTGAAGAAAGAAAAAGAGGAACACTTCATAAGGACCACATGCACCATCAGAATTGCCTCCAACAGAAAATCCTCATCTTTTGTCTACTAAGTGCCAAAGCATTTCTTTAAAAGAGGGCTTACGTGGTATACAAAGCATAAAGGTCTGAATGTACAAAACCAATCTCAAATTATTCAGGTGCTCTTGGCTCTACTTAGTGTAGCCCAAAATAGTCTGGTTTTCTCAAGGAAGCCTGTAATACAGGTACAAGAAACAAAATTATTTTGCTACAGTTAAATCCTCACTCATCACTTCTAAACAAACATGAAGGTATGCTTTCCTAAAAGCACAGGCTGCATTTGTCCAGAGTATCTGCCAAGACTGACAGGAACTTGTAATAATTCTATAAAATATACAGGCTTCCTATTCAATAAATTGTATTAGACGCAGAACAACTGTCTCTTTATAAGCCCAATATAGTTACTGGCCTAACTGCATGGAAACCTCACCTTTCTCAGTATGCTTTTACTGCTTTGAAAATGAGTTAGTGTACTAAAATTATCATTCCCTGGATTCAGAGTCTGGGATATACTATTAAAGGGGTTTTGGTTTGGCTATTATTTTTTTTTTCTTCCTGGTTCAGAAAAACGTATTAATCATTAAATCTGCTACAAAGCCTAACTGTACACGCAGACTCCTCCCAAAAGAGAGAGGATTATTATTACACTTTGCCTGTAGAGAAGCTCACCACGTGTTGCAAAACACTCAACACATCCTGCACCTTAGCAGTACGTATGTCACCCTAATTATTTCAACTAGAAGACTTGGCAAACCTATTAACACAATCTGAAAATCGCTGGAACCTAAGATGAACAGCTGAGAACCTGGGCATGGATGGACTGTCTTCTGTGAAGTGTGAGCTGCAGCGGTGATTAAGTCTGTATGATCTAAGACTATCGACAGGGTCAAGGTCTACCCTGAAAATACAGGTATCTCTAGTTTTAGCTGGCAGAGCTATTAACTCCTCTTTCAGTTCCAAGAAACTTTATTGCAAATATTTAATAGCCAGGACTCTTACTTGCATTAATTAAGAAGAAAGCTTACTTACACTAAAAACCAACGATTTTTTAGCCTCTCCAAAATGTACAGTGTACTATATGATTACCACCAAAAATTCAATTTTTACCAGAAAAATTTCAAGTTTTAGAAAGCTGAAAAGAATTTTTGTTGATAACAAAATAAAAGTATATAATAATTTTAGAAATCAATGTAAGTTATAAACATACTCACTGGTGACATCTTCCTGATGAGATCATGTGCAACCACAAGCAGGTCTCTATCTTTGATTACTTTTTTCCGAAATTCAGCAACATCTCCTGGATGAAGCACCTCCAGCTGTTCAGCTGCTTCAATTACAGCCTCAATGCAACTTCTCCAGGAGCACAGCGCTGGGATTCCTGGTGCTACTGCAGCACTTACCCCGGTTCCAATTACAAGAAGAAGGTCCCGAGGCTGCTTTCTTATTAGACTTTTTAAGAACTTTCTTTAAAACAGAAAACAAAAATCTTCATTTTTTACAGTGCATTTTCTAACTTGTCTGAAGACTCAAGAAGTCCGTATGAACTATTAACACTTGTGCAAAATACTAACCAGCCAAAAGGAGTCAAAGTTCTCCATTTCTACACAGAAGAATAGTAAGTATTGGCAGCAGTTCACAGCCTTCCCCGAAACCGACAACATACTTTAAGTCTTTTTGTCATTTTAGACAAGTAAATGTGCATAATTAATTTAAGGCAAAAAATGTCAACAACTTCAAATCACTAAGGTCTCTGAGATCCAAATTGGCAATTACCAATTTTCAGTCCACTGGGCCAGCCAAATACCATTTCAAATGGAATTTTGAAAAAAGTAGTCGAAGGACTGCCCAATGATCTACTTAAAACATGCCTGCTAGAAAGTAAGCAGAACTATTTCAAAGGGACAAGTCATAGTATTTCAGAGAAACAAATTTTTGTTTTTTTCTGGAAAAAAGCAGTATTTTTTTATTCTCACTTTAGGATACATGAACATAAGAACAGTCATGCTTGTTCCGATCAAGGGTTCATCTAGCCCACTATTCAGATGTTACTAACCACAGATTACTCTCAAAGGCGTATTTGGTTCCACGTCAGTATTCACTGCACAAGCCGGCACAAGAAACCGTCAAAAAAGTCTGGTTTTCGGGATTACTTTGCAAAGAAGTGAAAATGCATTTAAACCATACAGTGAAATCACTGTATACAAACAAGGATTTCAGTAATACAGAACCTTAGAATTCCCTTGACTTTCAAAACTACCTTTACAGATTTTTAATTCCTGTTAATCTGATAATCTGGGTGTTTAACACCTCTTATTTCACAATCAGCTGAAATGATCTAGCAAAAACGATGCTTAACTTGAAATGGCCCCAGGCAAAGCAATTAATAAACATGCAGATAAGGTTGCTAGCTAATGCCTACAAAGAATATGTTGCTGATAATCCCCACGTTCAGCACAAACTGTTTCCTCTCAGCAAGTGTATTATTTATTCCTCAGGAACAGCTTAACTCTGAGTATGAAGCACTAGGTCAGTGGAGAAACCAGTTTCTGGGGTCATTTCAAGTTTTCAAGCATGATGCATCCAATTTTCAGTAATGTATTTCCATTGTGTTTTCAGATTTTCATTAAGAGACAGTTTTATATTTGCAACAGAAGTTACCTGCATTTCTGCTCATTTCTAATTGTTGATCGTTCTAATGAATCCATCTCTGAGCCCTAAGTAAAACAAAAAGTGAAATAATTCTTAATACCTTAAAAAGGGCCAAAATTAAAACCAGATGTATGACTGTTAGCATTTTCTATGTATTCTTATCAAGTATTTTAAAATCAAGACTCTGTATGTCACATGCCAGTTAAGCAATGCACTGATAGAAACAAAGCTGACAAAAGTATGAGTGTGTAAACCTACCACAGTTCCATTTAAGCTCAGTCGACTGACATTTTGAAGGTAACGGAGATATGGCTATTCATGCAGCTGAAAAATACCTGTGTCTAAATTCAAGATAAATTTTATCATACCTACTAAAATGTTAATTCTTTTCAAGTAATGAATGCATTTCTTGAAATTTTTTTTTTCATAATAATCAGCTGATTCAACCAAGTTTGTGGAAACTGGACTTCTGCAACACGAGAGGCCCTCTGCTAGCCACCTGGCTACACTACCAGACCACATAACATGAAAGATTTTTTTCTCAGCAAGTATTTTAAATGAAAACTTATCTCTGTGTCATCTATATTGTCTTACGTCTAAAGCATAAGGAGGACTGCATCTCGGCAAGACAATTTGGCTACAATATTGTCACTCAGAAATCCCCAAGTTTCATTACATTGATTCTCAGGTTTGTTTTTATAAGGATGTATTTTTTGTTTGGCTTTGAAACACATCTTAGTTCGTGCTTGTGGAGATTGCAGACCCTCATCCCTCAAATAAGCGTTCTGCCAGACCTATGGCTCATTGGCTACTTGCCAGCTCCCAGGTTCACATGCTGGAAGCTAATTTGGAAGCAAGAGGCCCAAGTTTGGAGATCGTTAGACCCCCCCAAAAACCAAAAAACCCAACCCCAAAGAAAAGAAAAAAAACAAAAAATCCCCACCCTGTGACAGAGGGACATCAGCATTTCTGAGGAAAACACACAGATCTCTTCTGCAAATGCACCCAGGGTGTCTTTTCAAGTGGAAAAATCTTTTCTTGTTGAAATAGTGTTCTCCATGCTCCCTTCCTTCACTGACAGTATCCTACACAGATGCTACACTACCATCTGAAGAATGCTAGCACATTCAAATTCAGAACAATAACCTGTCTAGAGCAAAACACTCCAAAATCTAGAGAACAAGATTCCTTTATATATGGAAAAGTCATGAGTTCACAATGCAAAAACAACACATGAAGGAAGTGCAACTTACTTACTCTGAAAAGGACTGTATTATTTTATAACCCCATCCAGTGAAGTGTTTGGGAAAGAATCCCCAAGAAAGCTTTAATAATTACATTAGTAAATTACCAAAATTAATAAAATAAGGATCTCACACAGGACGCCGCCGGTACCAACATTTTAGACCTCACTGTTCCCGTTTATCCCTTAAAGTTGCTTCCTGGAAGCAGAAGCTGTGCAAATAAGTGGCAGCAATTGCCACCAACCTGTAATGGCTAAATGGCTGCAAACGATAAAAGTTTTCATTTCTCCATGCCTTTGAGTACCGAGTAATTGTGACTACTCTTGAATATTCTCTTATTAGATGTAAGAAAAACTTCTTCAGTGAGCACACCTAGAAAAACAGAGGACCTGGGCACCAGCATTCAAGACTGGTTTACTTTTTAAAAGACACACTGGACCAACCAAAGGCATGCGCAGTTGCTTTTCAACAACCTTCCCTCATGGCGGCCTGGAAATTGGACCCCTCTGTAATCCAGATACACCTGAAAGCGCTGAATCGGAGCTGGGTCTTTACTCCAAACACAAGGAGGGCTCATCAGAACAAATTCTGATTTTGTATTTTCATCCTCTTCAAGAAAATAAGTTTTATTTAACGCTCTACCCATGAAATCAGAGCTCTGTTCACTGACTGAAACTTCAAGTGAACGGACTGACTGGACCAAACGGTTCTTCCAGGCGGTTTAACCTAGAAAAACAGCCTAGAATGTTCAACGTAACCGGGGGAAGGAAAGCCTCCTTCCCCTACCTGCCCCACATGCCCGCTGATTCTCTCTGGAAAAAGGCCAAGAGCAGCAGGCAAGGGCGGGCAGGGCCAAGGGCGGGCAGGGCAGCAGTCTCTCCCGAGTTAAATTCCCCGTCTGCCGCCGGTAACGGAACCGGCGTCCGCGAGCGAAGAGGAGCCGCTTCCCCCGGCGACGCCGGCCTGCCCGGGAACCCGCGGCCCGGCAGCCGGAGCGGCCCTTCGGTTCGGTTCGGTTCGGCTCAGCAGCAGGCGACGCCCGCCCACCTGCCGCGCAGAGCCCTGCGGCCGCCATCCCCCCCCCCTGCACCGCCGGGCCGGGCCCGGCCTCCTCGTCCCGGAGCTGGGG
>VYZV01041744.1:22112-49229 GCA_013401275.1 Pandion haliaetus
GCTCCGCCGGGGCCGGGCCAGCGGCACGGGGCTCCCCCGCGGGGCGACCACCGCCCTCGCCGGCGGGGCCGTCCCCTCCGCGAAGCTTCCCCCGCCGGCTGGGAAACCGCCGCCCCGGGAGCAAGATTCCGCCCGAGAAACGGTTCCCGGCCGGTGCCGTGCGGGCCAGCCCCGCGGGCCGGCACTCGCCGCGTTAAAAGCCGCTTGAGAAGCGCCAGCCGCTTCCCTCAGAGCTGTGCGATGGTGGAGCGGCAGCAGCCCCCGGCAAGCTAGGTGATGCCGGGCGAGACGGCGCGCACTCCCGCGCCTCGCCTGGTTCGTAAAATGGAGATGGGTAACGTTCACGCACCTCCCCAAAATACCTGAAACCCTTTACAGGCAAATATAGAATTAGCAGTCTACCAGTCGGTATGAAACAGCAGAATCGACTCAGCTACAGGAGAAAGGGAACTGGTAAACTCAAAGACGAATGGGGTCAGTGCTATGAAAATTTACAGATGATGGAAGTATTAA
This sequence comes from Pandion haliaetus, assembly GCA_013401275.1. Classification (NCBI taxonomy): domain Eukaryota; kingdom Metazoa; phylum Chordata; class Aves; order Accipitriformes; family Pandionidae; genus Pandion; species Pandion haliaetus. The sequence continues at coordinate 22,626 of VYZV01041744.1, forward strand.
AGATGCAGAGCGTTAGGGCGAGGAGAAAGCAAAACAAAACACGCAAAGCGAGAAACAAACAGCGAAAAGAGCCTGTGGAGTTACCTTCCGTGGCTCTACCGAAGGGTCGGCGTGGCTGCCGCTGCTGACCGAGGCCCAGCGTCCCGCAGGGCCGGCCGGGCAGCGTGCCCACCGCATCCAGCTCCCTTCACACGGGAGGGCTGGCGGCCAAAGCTCCCCTCCTCTTCAAACCGCCTTGCTTTTCTTAGTTTTAATCTCTTAAAGCCAAAGCCTAAAAACTCAAAGGTCCTTCGCCGTGGTTTATCAAGGCGTTTGATTAACAGTATTTCGCTGAGTTCCACCGTATTTCCTAACAGCAGCGCCCAGCTTGCTTTGCAATACTGTGGCTTTGGTGAGATGACCTCACGAGAGGAGCCAGCTACGCTCGAAAACCAGGCGGTCAGATGCGTAAAGGCTGCTCGTCGTGCCTAAGGATACTATTGCAGAACCGTACCCCCAAATGCCAGTTGCAAAACTGTGTTGAAAATGTGTCATTCTCCCATTTTACTTTCTGAACCGGAGTTTCCAGAACTACTCATGGTACCATTTTACAGACTTTTGAAAACTTGAAGTACTCATTGGCATTGGCTTCACAAACATTGGTCTTAAAAGATTTTCTTTGTTTCTCTAGTCAGTCACTTCTATTGTTTTAGGGTACAATCAGGATTCACCGGCTCTGCATGACTACATGATAGATTTGACCACTCTCTCTTGTTCATTAAACGTCAGTGTTGCATTGATATTCTGGTACAGTTTTAGGAAGAATTTTGGTAAGGATGGCCAGTTTTGCAGATGAAACATAAACCCACTTGTTTTTACTCCATAACCAGTGTTACTTTTGGCAAGAACAGTTGTGTTGATGGCGCTGACTTCACTAACTTTCAATTTGCGTTAAGAACATCGTGTCCTTGTGAACTGTCCTTGTAATATTCCCTAGACATCTCTTCTCACTTTGTCATTTTTTTATGTTACTACCTTGCAGTGTCCCTAGAAAGGCTTAACAAACGTTTGGAGAATCATATTCATAGTGGTAAGGAAGGTGGAGGATAGGATCAGAGAGAACAGGAAGGGAGAAGAAAGAATGTACCTACGGTCTCACCTGAGAATGGAGGTTTGATTGAGTTCGAGAAGCTCTGCAGTGCTTCTAGCTCTTCGCCTTCCACCCTTCGCTACTGCCAGTCAGCCAGCAATGTATTTTAACATGCTGATATTTAGGGTTCAGCAACCCTGAAGGTCAAAGACCTTGTCTTTTAAAAGAACCAGGTGATACTCTGCTCCCTAAACCCCAGTAACTATGTCTGAAATCCAGCCTGCAATGCCATTTGACACTGCATTGTAGTAACGTTGAAATGTATTACTAAATAGGTTGCTGCGTATCTTAGAATATTTTGTCAGCTGTAAATAGGAGTCACAAAGACTTGCTAAATATTTTCCAGAGCTTGAGACTCAAGGTCAGACCTATCCTGTAGATTTACAATACCTAATATTCTTCTTTGTTTCACGTTAATTTAAAAAGTAATGAGAGGAAATATTTGTGAAGAAAGGCCCTTGAAAGCTTTTTCCATTTTTCAGTCTGAATCAATTCAACTGATAAATGTTATTACCTTTTCATGTAAGCCTTGTTCCTTTTATATCCTTAGACTACAATAACTATTATTTAAAAACCCCAACAGTACTCACAACAATAATAAATTACGTAAGTTCTGAATTCCCTTGCAAGGGGTTAGGAAAGTCACTAAGGACAAAGAATATCAATACTTTCCAATCAAATACGGTACAAAAGTAACCACATAAAATACAATCAAAAGGAGGTTTCGTATGCTTTCCAAATAGACAACAAGAGGTAACAATGTATTGTTTTCCATTATATTTCTGTGTTATTACTGAAGATGTATATGACGGACAAGCAAACACCTTTCCAAGAAAACTGGCATAAAGTTCAGTAGCAAAAGCCGCAGTGAGAAGAGGATGCTGAAGTGTGTCGAAACTGTAAGCTTTGAAATAGGAAGAAGTTTATTTTAAGAAGCAACATAGAAATACAAGTACTGTTCTGCTACAGTCGAGAAACTCTGAGAGGTAAACCACATATTTTAAATAAAATCACTACAGAAGCTTACCACTTGATTCAACCTAAGTTTTATCTCTCATAGTAAATTCATATGTTTATCCTAGTATACTAAACAATACGTTAATTCAGTTGCTTATTTTGGGCTTTCTTGCAGGCTTCGGAAATATTACTCGAAGTGATGTAATCAGGACAAGAAATGCAGCTGGTTGGTTTTGGCTGGAAGAGGCAATGGAGTGCATCTGATTATTCAGCTGTGTTTTTATGCACTGAGATGTAATGTCGATTTACTTTTGACATCTTGCTGTTTAATAAGTTATGATAAAATAAATCCTAGTTTACATTATGCCAGGACCTGCTGGTTAGAAAGAAAACAAGTAAAACTTGTAATGAAAGTTTATTGAGCTTGCTGACAAGTATCTTTAAGACACCAACTAACTCATGTCTTAATTTTTTTCATAGCAGGAAGCCAATTTGCCCCTGTTGATTGAGATAAAATTCCTTCTACGTGCACAATGGAACTGCTAGTTACTTGCTGTTAGGTGATTACTTTTTTCTACCTTGGAGCTGACTGGATCTAACTAGTTTGTCATCTTTGTAAACAGAATAGTTTATAAAATGCTTTGAAGAAGAAAGATACTATCAGAAATTCAAAGTATGTTTTCAAAAGCCAGTGTCAGTTCACTTAGAGTTTACCTATGATTGCATATAGAGATTAGCTTTCAAAGACAACCTTTTAATTTTTACTTCTAGCACTATATATGTATAAGACCTGCAGAGTGACATGATGTGTAAAATAATTCTGTATGTAACTGCAGGTGTACACTAGAGCTTATTTTTAAAGCTGCCAAGTGACAAGCACATCTTCAGTAACTGACACAACAAGGTCTCCCTATGGTTGACTTTTATTTAACAGAGCGTAACTACATGCAAGTTACGCATTGCCTCGCACCCACCTCTCTCACGCTGTCTGAGTTGCAGTCAGTATTCTTCAGTGTGTACAGTTTGCTGCTGCTGTCCTATGCTTACAATAAGACAGGGGAGAGATGATAAGCTACAGCTCCTTGGGGAATTTTTTTGAGGTCTCTTTTGAATAGCAGTGTAAGCTTTAATAGTAAAAGGCTTCAATAACAGATTCGACTCTACACTGAATACAGGACAATATGCCAGAATATAAGTTTATAGTATGCTCCCTTTTATGGTTAAACACAACCTGTTCAGTCCATTTACCATGGCTTTGTTTTTCGCCCCAATAGTAAATTAATCCAATCGTTAACAATTATTAAATTGATAATCATTGATTTAATAGTTAATAATAAATTAATTCCTACAATTAAAGTCCATTTTCTAAAGTCCAGTAGCATTAGCATCAGTGAGAGTGTAATCGTTTCAGTATAGTCATATGTGGAAAAAATACATATTAAAAAATGATGGGGGAAATTGGCTCTGTTAGATGCAGTCTTTCTGACCTTGAATTTAGTTTGAACTGAATATATGAGTTTGCTTTGAAGAACTAAGGAGTGTAACTGACTGGAATGTCCTTTGATTAAATGGGTTGTCTTTTGCACCTTTGACAAAAAAAACAAAGGAGCACTGTCACAAGGTCCTTATCTGTTCTGAACAGCAACAACCGGTGAGGCAGTGTGAAAGGGAGAAAAGCCATTTCAAAGGAGAGGCAGAACTGTATGGAAAAAAGGAGCAAAAACAAAACCAAAGAGGAGACAGTACAAAAAAAAAAAAAAAAACAAAAGAGAAAAAAATAAAAAAAAAAAAAAAAAAAAAAAGAGATAGAGAAAAGGTAAAAGGAAATAAAATGTTATAGAGACTGGAAGGAATGGATTTTAATCAAGCATATTACTGTAAAGAAAGGGCAGAGACAAAGCCAGACAGGAAGTTGCAAATACTCGAACTTTGAATAATTTCCTGCTGTTAAAAAACGCAACTAGATCAGAGAAATGAACCTTGGGAATATTATTTTAAGAACGTGCTGGTGAACTGGCATAAAGGTCTTTCTTGGTTGTCAAATATCAGATGTTGCAGATGTTTGCCAAAATATTTGCAGAAATAATATATACATAAAATAGGGACAAAGGAAAAGGTGTTACTCTGCTCTGTTAGAAAATATCCGGTGCAGTACTACGTAATAACGTGGGGTTTGTTTTTTTTTGCTTGGCTGGGCTTTTGTAGTCCAATGGCTACTTCTTCCACCTAGGCATACATTTAACAAGCTTAAAAACACAATCAACAGATCAGCAAGCAGAGAGCTATAAAGGCGACCAGCACACGGTTCCAGTATGCAGTGCAGAAGTGCAGTGGAGAAGCATAGGTTAAGATCTTTGACTTTTCTTGAGCTGCAGCAAAAAGGAGCCCTGAGGACAGGAACCCCGTGACCCTGCACAGTGGTGGCCAGTTAGACTGGCTGTCTGATCCAGCATACTGAGGATCACTGCAGAGTTGTTTGCATAATAATACTATTGACTGCCCAGATCTCATGTATTTTCTAGTATGCAAACTTTTGGTTTGAGGTGGTTGGTAGTATGATCTCTCCTGTAGCTTAAATATTTGTGCCTAACTCCTAATTTGAGGTATAGCTGAGGTTATCTATATTTGTAATTCCTATCAAGTCAGGATCAAGTCTACAAGGGAAGCTGCAAATGTAGCACTTAAGTCCAGGGAGGTAAGCCAAATGAAATCTTACTTAAGAAGCAAAGTTCTTTGTATCCAGCCAGCTGCCATAACTAGACCCTCTAGTATGCCTAAAAAGAAATGAAGCGTTATACCACATTTACGTTACGCTTGCTTGGATTAACATCACCAACAGATGAGAACCATATTACGTATCATATATGATCTTTGGTGTGCGTTCTCAGTTACAAATCTCATTTAATGCATGTTGTAACAAAGTGTTTTTTCTATAAAGTATGCTATCACTCCAACAAAGATTACAGATCCCAGCCCAGGGATATTTGGATGCTTACCATCTATTTTTTCATTTGAGAATCTGGGCCTTCATGCAGAAATTCACAGATACTGTGTCACAGAACGAAGACATTCTGTTACCGAAAAAGCTGGTCAAAGAAACTCTCTAAGCCTCAATTTTGGAATTTTAGAAAGCAGGCATTCTTTATGGCAGCGTTGGGTGCACAGGGGATCACTCCACCTATCATGTATGCCATTACCTACAGCAAGCAAAATTTATATTGTTCCAGTCATACATATTCATATTATCATTTACATAGTGTCCACCCTTTAGTCATGTGCAGTGTGGGTCATCTCTTTCTCCTAGTTAGCTGGCCTTGGCAAGTTTTTAATTACAAAAACTCAGCAGAACTCAAAGCTTATCATCAGGGCCCAAGGCTTCTTGTCTGTTGACACACATCAGGCCTGAGGCCTCCTGTCTCTTGGCTCCTTTAGCGCATACCATTGACAAAGCTCAAGGGTTTTCTTATCTAATTAGTACATACCAAAATTTCAAAGTTATTCAAGCAAACAAGAAGTTTGTCACTACAGTGATACAGTAAAGTTTTTCCTTCTCATGCCTTTGTTCAAGGCATCAACTCAGACAGCATTATCATAGCCATGTCTTCAGGCCTCAGCTTTAACTACTTAGAATCATAGAATCATTTAGGTTGGAAAAGACCTTTAAGGTCATCGAGTCCAACCATCAACCATGCCCACTAAACCATGTCCTGAAGTGCCTAGTCTACATGCTTTTTGAATACCTCCAGGGATGGTGACCCCACCACTTCCCTGGGCAGCCTGTTCCAATGCCTGACAACCCTTTCAGTAAAGAAATTTTTCCTAATATCCAATCTAAACCTCCCCTGCCGCAACTTGAGGCCATTTCCTCTCGTCCTCTCACCAGCCACCTGACAGAGGAGACCAGCACCCACCTCACTACCACCTCCTTTCAGGTAGTTCTAGAGAGCGGTAAGGTCTCCTCTCAGCCTCCTTTTCTCCAGGCGAAACAACCCCAGTTCCCTCAGCCGCTCCTCATAAGTCTTGTGCTCCAGGCCCCTCACCAGCTTTGTTGCCCTTCTCTGGACACGCTCCAGCACCTCCATGTCTTTCCTGGAGTGAGGGGCCCAAAACTGAACACAGGACTCAAGGTGCGGCCTCACCAGTGCCGAGTACAGGGGGACGATCACTTCCCTGCTCCTGCTGGCCACACTGTTTCTGATACAGGCCAGGATGCCGTTGGCCTTCTTGGCCACCTGGGCACACTGCTGGCTCATATTCAGCCGACTGTCAACCAGCACCCCCAGGTCCTTTTCTGCCGGGCAGCTTTCCAGCCACTCTTCCCCAAGCCTGTAGCATTGCATGGGGTTGTTGTGACCAAAGTGCAGGACTCGGCACTTGGCCTTGTTGAACCTCATACAACTGGCCTCGGCCCAACGATCCCGCCTGCCCAGATCCCTCTGCAGAGCCTTCTTACCCTCGAGCAGATCAACCCTCCCTCCCAACTTGGCGTCATCTGCAAACTTCCTGAGGGTGCACTCGATCCCCTCGTCCACATCATTGATAAAGATATTAGAGAACTGAGCCCTGGGGAACACCACTTGTGACCTGCCGCCAACTGGATTTAACTCCATTCACCACAACCCTCTGGGCTCTTCCATCCAGACAGTTTTTTACCCAGCGAAGAGTACACTTGTCTAAGCCATGTGCCGCCAGCTTCTCAAGGAGTACGCTGTGAGAGACAGCATCAAAGGCCTTACTGAAGTCCAGGTAGACAACATCCACAGCCTTCCCCTCATCCACTAGGCGGGTCACCTGGTCATAGAAGGAGATGAGGTTGGTCAAGCAGGACCTGCCTTTCATGAACCCATGCTGTCTGGGCCTGATCCCCTGGTTGTCCTGCACCTGCCATGTGAGCACACTCAAGATGAACCGCTCCATAGTCTTCCCCGGTACCGAGGTCAGGCTGACAGGCCTGTAGTTCCCTGGATCCTCCCTCTGACCCTTCTTGTAAATGGGCATCACGCTGGCAAGCCTCCAGTCATCTGGGACCTCCCCTGTTGACAAGGACTGCTGATAGATGATGGAGAGTGGCTTGGCAAGCTCCTCCGCCAGCTCCCTCAGTACTCTCGGATGAATCCCGTCTGGTCCGATAGACTTGTGAGTTTCTAGATGGTGTAGCAGGTCACTAACTATTTCCTCCTGGATTATGGGGGCTATATTCTGCTCTCCGTCATTGCCTTCCAGTTCAGGGGGCAGAGTACCCTGAAGATAGCAGGTGTCACTATTAAAGACTGAGGCAAAGAAGGCATTAAGTACCTCAGCCTTTTCCTGATCCCTGGTGGCAATGTTCCCCTCTGTATCCAAAAAAGGATAGATATTCTCCTTGAATACTATGTAACCCATAAATTCTAGAAGAGTTATAACATGAAGGTCCTGTATTCTACAGAAGAAAAAAAGCTCTAAGGTTACTATTGAGTTTTAATATGTTACTAGAAAATACTATAATAAGAAATTTCTATAAGAAATTTCCAGTCTGTTATTTTGTTAACTGGTTCTGGGTGTCTTTAACTAGATGAGGCATAAAAGGCTCCATAATCTCCAGTTTTACTGGATTTATTGTGGAAGTTATCACCTGCAATACAAACTCATATTGCAATATGGGTCTCTCCAGAATTCCTCATTCTTAATAAGAAGCAATGAAAGTTGAATTAGGTTTATTCTACTAATGCAATCTTGATTATAGCAAATGCTAGTTAATCTGTGGGTAACTTTTAAAAAGTCACCTTCCTAATAAATGGCTGCCTTCTCCTGCTACATCCCTTACAGTGACCCTTTGCAGTAGAGATGACAAAATAAATTAAAAATTATCAAAACTGATTTACCTATGCAGTGTGTTCCAGGCTGAAAAATTTCCTTGTGAGAAAATCCAGATACCTCCAGGTAGTTTCACCAAGTTGTCAGTCCTGTTTTTGTCAAAAGATAAGACAGTTAAAAGGTTTGAGTAACAGGAATTTCCCAAGATTTCAATCTCATTCAGGCTCATTGTTCATTTTCACTTGGTATCTCCTCACCTGCTAGCTAGAGCAAATACTTGCACTGCACACCATGAGATGCCAGAGCCAGAAGAAATCCTGTGCAATGGCATTCTATTACTCCTACATAAAAGGCTAAGATTTGATTTGGTGTCTTGAAGTGAACCAGCACTGTGATTAAAGCTTTTCAAGGGTTTTAGTACAAAAAGCCATTGCCTTTTATTTTTCACTCTTCAACTTCTCAACAAACTAAAAAGCCAGTCTTTTGATTTTTCTGCAACAAAAGATCTGTAGAAATAAAAAAGAAAATCTGTACTGTCACTAGACTGGAGAGTATAACGGTATATGCACCACAGATATCTGTCTGGTTAACATTTATAAAGAAAATTTGCAAAGACAGGCATCCCAGAAATATTTCCTGGAAAGGCATCAGAGTATGTTGTAGTATTGCAAGGCTGTTAACAATCACAGAAAGGTCAAATTCAGTCTGCAGCCATCCTATTGTGGGCTGTGGTTCCTATTACATAGCACAAGCTACAGAAATTGGTATTTGGGCAAAAGGATTCACAACAACAGTTAGTATAGATAGAAATTGGTGCCCATAGGTAAGTCAGTGAGATATTTCTTTTGCCCGTACTAAAATAAAATTCAAGGAAGGCAACAACAAAAAACTGTGCTATTCTTCTGATGACACAGAAACTTAAATGACCTAAGTATTAATACTTCTGACTTAGTCAAAACCTTATTTGAATAGTTCAGTTCTGTTTAACTTCATCTAGTAGTTTTAATTGGATACCTCCTGTCCACGTGCTTAAACTGTTCCATGATTTTATACAGGAACATAGGGAATAGGTTTAGAAAGAACCCCTTGGGTTTGCAAGTCCAGTTCTGTATTTTAGCTGTATTATTAAACAGTAGGAAGCTGAGTTGCACCGGTGGGCACAACAGTCACTATCTGACTTAAATGCTTTGGAATGAAAGCATTATGTAAATATACTAATGATTAATCTAAAAAGAGTAATTTAAGGGGCTGAAAGTGAGCAGAATAAATGATTTAACCAGAGGCCGAAGAGAATTGCAGACTAACTTGGAGAAACCTACTGCAAGGTTTGTATGTTAATATAAGCACATTTAAATAAATCCCTTGCAAAACTGTGTTAAAAGAACATTACAGTGAGGTTCAAGATCAAACACTAAGAAACTGGGAAACAGAAAAGGAAGCATTGCCTGTGCATCCCTGATTTGCTTCACCATGGATTTGCATTATGATGCTACTTTATAGGAATGCATACTTCTTTCCCCTGTCCTACCTCTCCGTCTTTTAGTACATAGGATGGATGGTGCTTGCTTCAAAAATTTTTTTAACTATTGTCAAATGTACAACCTTTGTGCTTAACATAGAGAATGTGCACTAAATCATTGCTGAAGATGAGCTACTTACATATTTGCAATGAAATATTCTCTTTATATAATGTCTTGTAATTTATTTTTAAACTTCCTGTGAGTTGGAAAAGAAAATTATCTCTATTTGACTGATGGGAGAAAAAATGCATGTAGAAATTAAAGTGAAAATAATACTTATTAATTTGCCTATTTTTAGATTACTAGAATCTGTTTTGTTCTACTACTTTGCATTTTATAGTACCTTAAATATTCAAAGCATGGTTTCCACTGACTACAGTGGTAGGTGGGAGTGTTAAGTATTTGTCCAAATCACATCTGGATCCTCAAACTTTGTACCCAGATAACAAAGAACAAAGTACTACTGATCCCACTAAAAAATTTTTGTTGAGGTGTTTTGTCTAGATTAGCACAAGAACTCTATGGTATCTGAAGAGACTAAATCTACATCCTGAGTAGGGATGGACTGCCTGAACTTTGAGACTGTCATTTTCTTTTCATTCCTTGTCTGATCCAAAGCAGTGGTGTTATCTAGCATACAGACCTGATTCATTTGCAGAGACGGAAGCAGAAGAAATAATCTATGACTGTGTAATTCAAGAACCATAACACCTATAAGTAAGATGTTAAATTAGTAGTGCAGAAATATCCATAATACAGATTTCTACTCTTAACTAACTTGACTTAGCATTCTTTTAACACTGTAATGAGTGTAAGGTTAGTCAAAGACAAACAAATGAAATTCCTGTATGTGTTTTTAGGATTGGAGACTTTAGAAGCAATTCAAGGGCTTTTGTCACCTAAGTGAAGAAAAGAACTGATACGAGAAAAGTTAGCATGCTCTAAATACACAGGTACTTATGACGGCTGGAGCTCTTTCCCTGTGGGTTTCACAGATAACCAGGAACAGCAGAGGGATGGTGATATTCAGGAACCCTGGACTCCTTTTCAGGTGCGGTGGGTTGACCGTGGCTGGGGGCCAGGTACCCACCAAAGCCGTTCTATCACTCCCCCCTCAGCTGGACAGGGAAGAGAAAATACAGCAAAGGGCTCCCAGGTCAAGATAAGGACAGGGAGAGATCACCTAACCAATTACTGTCACTGGCAAAACAGACTTGACTTGGGGAAAGTTAACTTAATTTATTGCCAATCAACCAGAGTATGGTAATGAGAAATAAAACCAAATCTCAAAACACCTTCCCTCCACCCCTCCCTTCTTAAATATGTTACCACAGAGGTGCTACCACTATCACTGATTGGCTCGGCCTAGGCCAGTGGTGTGTCCATCTTAGAGCCAGATGGTATTGGCTCTGTCAGACAAAGGGGAAGCTTCTAGCAGCTTCTCATCAGAAGCAACCCCTGTAAACCCCCCACCCCCGCTACCAAAACCTTGCCACAGAAACCCCATGCAGGGAAGCATTTTATTTCCAATTTTATGCATGCAGCACCACCTACATTCTGTTCCTGCTGGTCTGTTAGAGGGTCCTGCCTCTATTCCCAGTTGATCCTTTCTCTCTAGTTCTTTCTATGTTTCTCATTCTTCCTATTCCAATCTTGATTTCATTACCGAGCCAGCCGTACTCTCATTTTGAGAAAGAATGATTGATTCTCAGTACACTCAATGTAGTTTCTTTGCCAGGTCACATTTAGTTTCCTCTTTCCTTATCCCTCAGCACTTAGCCTGCTCTTGTCCTTTCTTTGCACAATGAGGTACAGTCCTACTTTGTCCCTTTTCTGGCTCTTTGTGCCAACCCTCTTTTCCTTGAGCGTATTGGCTCCCTGTCAGATTTGTCATTTCTTCCCCAGGCTCACTGCCCATCGCAGGCATCTGCTTCCCTCGGAGTCACAGAGTCCCTCCTTCTGTTTTACGTGCAGACAACCAGATCTGGCTATCCCCTCTTCTTCTTTTCCTCTGCCATGGCACCAATTTATGTTTTTTTCCTATCTTAGTTACCCTGCACATCACGTTTCAGCCTCCCTTTCTTCCCGTTGCCTAATTCTGGTCTGTTTGCTCCACAAATCCCACTCACAATCACTCTCTATCCTTCCCTTCAGCATAGTTTTACCAATCATTCCCAGTTTTACCAGGTGGTATTACCCTTACCTCTTCCTTCTTCTCCCATTATGCCCTTTCTCCCTTGAGACATTTAAACAAATGGTTCTCTCTCCTCTGTAGTCATGTAGCTACCGAGACAAGATCACCCCTAGGAAATCTTGTTAAGAGTAACCTCAGCCCTTGAGCAACCATTGCAGGGAAGGGCAGCCTCCCAGCTATACTCCTCAGGCAAGGCACCCTCACTAGCTCACTCACAGCCCATGCAGGGTGGGGAACAGGACAAAGCCCATGGAAACCTGCTGCAGGCAGGAGCCAGGCTTTCACAGCTGTGAGCAATCTCCCAGTCTAACAGGGCAGCATGCACTGCACCTGGACCACCAAGGCCACCACCACCACTGCCACCGTGGCCTCAGCCAGGGGATCAGGCAGGCCCTGTGGGAAACATCTCATGATTCATCCAAACCCTCATGCAACCACCTACCAGCAAACCCTGGTCCGTAGCATGGGGAGCAGTGGCAAATGAAAGCAGCTACTGTTGCAGCTCACAGGGCAGTGAAACACTGGGGAGAGCCTTTTTGATTCAGCAAATGAAAATAAATTGCAGCAAATTACTTCTTAATCAGCAGAACTAATAAATCTGCTCTCCTATACATTAGTGTCTTTCCAATGGCTAGTTATACCAGTGCAGCAACTGGTTTAAAGCTAGAGTCATGCTGCTTCTGCTGCCAAGGGAGAAGCAACAGTTTCTGCCTGCCTTCCCTGTAGCAGGGTACTCACCTCCTCTGCCTAGCTGCTGCCATGGCTGCTAATTAAGTGGAATCATAATTATCTTTGAGATCACCACACTTCACTCAAATTTGGCTGGAGGTGCCCAGCAGGTTCAAGAGCTGTTGGAGGAGCTGGCATGATGGTATGTGCCCTATTTCCACAGGTAATCAAGCTGAAAAATAAGTGTGAGCTTAAGTTCCTGGCCCAGATACTAGCAAGCAGAGACCATTCACCCCAGTTGGTGTCAGCTGTTTACTGGTGTGTTTTCAGTTATGGCGGCCACTGGCTCCCAGCTGGAGGCTGTAGGCAGGGGTGGGCACGTCAGCCCTGAGCTGCCCCCCCACAGCAGCCAGCCCCTCAGGAAGGTCACAGAGCTGAGCCCTGAGAGATTTGACTGTCCAGAGCTTGCCTGCCGGCCACAGCTGGTAACTACCTCTTGGGGCCCGGGTTGGCCTGCATGGCTCTCCTGCCTGCGCTCAGGAAAACTCAACCCTTCTCCTGTCAGGATGGCTTCAGCTGCCTCAGCAAGCTAGAGAGCTGTAAGTAGCTGGGACTGTTTTTTCTTAATGGAGGAAACAGCCTTTTATGAGACTAGTCCCGTCAGTGTTTCTGCGCCGGTTTGCCTGAGAACCAGCACACACACCCCAGCCTGCCGCCAGGGTGGCAGCAGTCCCAAGGAGCCATCTTCCCCCCACACAGCCACAGCAGCACCATCTTGCCTCAGCCATCCCTTCCTACCTGGGAACCAGGGTTCCTGCAGCTTCCTTGCAGCCCACAAGTTCCGCTTCACCCCCGCTTCTCCAAAAGATATCTGTATATTCAGCCCTGTTTTATCCCAAACACCACGAAAAAGAGGCCACCCCCACCCCGTACTGTCAAGTAGAAGCTGGTTATGCAGCAGCTGGGCACGGAGCCCATAGAGGAGGGCAGGGCCAGGGCCACATCACCTTTGGCCCCTGGGCTGCCAGATTTGTTGGGCCCAGAGCTATAGGTGACAGCCATACTGCCCTTGCCATGGGCAGCCATTGATGACCCTCTGGTGCCTCCAACTGGAACTTATTTCCCCATTTTGGAGAAGGGCACTTGAAAGGTGAGAGCAGAGTCAGATTATGAGATTGCTAGGCCTTACTGGGGGCTTGCTTAGCCTTCTCCACATAGAAACTTATTTAAATATGTTTTGGCTTGTTATGGTTTACTTTTATGAGGAGAAGAAGGTGAGGCAATTTCTGCTCTGCACATATGCTACACCTTTTCCCCTCCTTTTGTCTCTCACATGAAGTCAAGCTCCTGGTAGAAAACACGGGAGTGCTACAAGCACTCAAGGGAAAAAAACAGGGACAAACCAAATTATTTTCCTTAGCCTTGCTCTTAGAAAGTGCTGAATTGTTTAAGTCTATTTTCTAGAGTATTTTTTAGCCTATTGCAAAATGTCAGCCAGAATGGTTAGATGTTGGGAAGATCATAAAGTAGCTAAAGACTGGGTCCTTTAATGGAAAGTGGTGGGAAAACTTACCTGTATATGTTATTATCAGTGCTATTATAAAAATGATAGCTCACCGAACAGAGACCTGGTAGAAATTCCAGATTACTTGTGAAGAAACTTCTGCCAGAAACAAACAGTGAGATATTTTACCTGACTCCTATCTTCAGATGATCAGTAATAACACATAGTATGTGCTGAAAATACATGTGCTTCTGTTGTACGTGAGCAAGCTTGGTATAGGTAATGCATGAAGCTGATGCAGAATATAACTTGCCAAATCAAACTAGAACACTACCAGTAAAAAATTTAAACATCTCCTGGAGTTTTATCTTGTTAACGAAATGCATTTTAAAATCCAGCAGCTCAAAAGTGGTTTTAAAATTCTCCCAGAACCCACTGCTTCTCTAGGCGCATATCCAGGATTTGCAGGATGAGTGCCCAGTGTGCATTGTAACCAAAACAATATACACTGGTTCAGCTATAGATGATTTAGTGCTCAGTGTAGATAAGTCTTTGGAAATAATGACGTTAATATTCCATTTCTTAGAAAATTGTGTGTAACATTGGGAATGTGCCAGGCATGTGCAATACCCCAGGTTCCAAACACAGTGAAGGAATAAAAAAAGGAATATATGGGCTTGAAGTAATAAAAGGTATGATATAAATGTTTATCTTCAAGCAAATATCTTTTTCATCCTGGGGTGAAGTATCTTGAATAATATAAGGGGGATCTTGCATTCCATTTATGTTATTTAATTCCATACTAAGAACCTGGTGTATAAGAGTACAGCGGTTTGCAAAAATCAGTCTTTTCCAGGTATGGGATCTGGAGCTTTTCTCTGTTGTTTGGAACAGATTCTGTGGTACCAAACAAAGCAGCACTGCACCATCCTACAGTCTGAGCCAGGTTTGTTCTCTGCAGAACATACAGCACAAGGAGCTCTTGTTTCTACAAAAGAGGATCTCAATGCAAATAAGGGCAACAGCGTATACACAAGCAGTTCACCTTTTGATGCCTCGTGTATCTTAGTAGTTCCTAGGAACCATAGCTGTGTACTCAAGCAGAAAGAATTCCCTTTAGAGATGAACTCTGTGCAAACTGCTTTACGACTTCTAGGACATTTTAAGCATTGCTTAATGCCCTGCAGCCAAGGCATCTGTCAGATGGTCTTCAGAGAAAAGGAAGATCTATCATGATTGTGATAATAATTGTTTGGAGGAAGCACTTTGTATTATAGTTTACATGTGTGGCAAATCTGCTGTATAGCTTGTGTATTCTGTTCATACCATGTTTATTTTTAACTGTATAATTGTGCATTTGTAGGTAGTTTATTTCTGTATTACAAACCCAGTACACACTTGGTTCCTGGTGTATATATGTGAGCATGTAAACAGTATGATATCATAAAATTTAGGTTGGAAGGAGCCTCTGGAGATCATCTAGGCTGGACTATTGCATGGGGTTATTCCATCTAAGGCACAAGACCTGGCATTTGCCACTGCTGAACTTCAGGAGGTTCCTTCAGCCACTTTTTCCAGCCTGTCAAAGTCCCTCTGAATAGTAGCCCTGCCCATCAGTATACTGATTGCTTACTCTAATTTGGGGTTGCTGAGAGTGTACTGCATTCTGTCATCCAGGTTATTAATAAATATTTAGTTTGATGCGCTCATGTAATTTATTGGCAGCTTAGTCTGCTAAAGCTATTGAAATATGCCCCATATTGAGATTCATAGTGATAAGAAGGATAGGTGCTCTTCTCTCACCTTGTATAGTAGACAAACCTTCCAATCATCAGCAAAGATAGAATTCATCATGAATTTTCACGAACAGGAAAGAAAATCTGGAGGTAAAAGAAGAGTGAAATCTTAGATTCATGGAAGCTAATGGACATTTTGCCTCTAATTATAGACATAATATTTTAGACCTTTAAAAATCCCAGCTAGCTCTTATTAAAAACACCTATATGAAATTCAAATAATTAACTGTCTTCTACTGTGGCTTTTTTATGTACTGCACAGATTCTTCTACAGTTTTTAACCTTGAGTAGATATATATCTGCAGATTTCCCTATTAATTGAGAACCTTTTAAACTTCTCTGGAGAAATTCTTTACTATCCAGGATCAGGTACTAATTAACAGTACACAGGNAAAATGGTCTAAGTAGTTAGCACCTAAAAGTGCTAGAGAAACAAACTAACAAGACTGCAGGTACAAACTTCCAAGGCGATATTTAGAACTATCAGTTTCTTGAAGCCTTAGAAATACTACAGTGCCTTTTTTCACTTGTCTGTCCTGGGTCTAAAACCAGTTCCTCTGCTTGAAATAAACTGTATTGGCCTCTGTTATTCTGTCGGTGGTACAGTACTAGCATGATGTTAGGATGAACATGAACAAGTGTAGTCAAGACTTTTGCTTGCAAATGTACCCTGAGCTGGCCTGCCACCAGCCATATCTGGTACTGGGGCTATGAATTAGCTGGGAAATAGGACATACCATCACAGGTTCAGAGCTGTGCTAGCATGGCTACCTGTCTTACAAAGGACCAAGTTCCTGCGCTGCACAGGAGTGCAGAAGCAAAGGTCTGTACATGTGCGTGTGGAGGTTATCTTCTACACACCACGGTTTGGTAACAGTTTATGTTCACTTTGAATACATGTGGACTACTAGATGAGGGGGAAGTGACATCGAATAAAACCTTGACTACAAAAGAAAGTTAGATTGCTATGATCTTCCCATAAAGTCACAGAGTACAACTTAGATTGTTTCAATCCTTCTAGAAAGTTACGGAATACAACTTGCCTCACATTAGGCCTCAAAAAATGTTTAAAGGTGCTTGTAGTTAACTGTGTGCAAGGGAAAAGTTATGCTGTATCAATAACATACACTCTTTTCTTCAGATTCTTAACCTTTTCAGAGTCACACTTTGGGTCTCTACTGTTCAAAAAGACTCTGTTCTCTGGAACTACAGTGGCATCTCACTACTGAAGGAAAGGGCTTGAGCACCCCTCACTTCCTCTCCACATCAAACACACCTTCACCAGCTCAGTCCCTCTTATCCATTGGCTTGGTAAGAGCTTACTTCTAGGTCTCAGTAACATTACTGCATATACAATCCTTAACTAGAATAATCTCGTTGTCTTATCTTACGTTATTTTTCTTTTGCTGTGCCCTATTTCTGTTTGCCTTCTGTGGGAGAAAGCCGCCTCTTTTCACCAGCTTTGCAGTTTTCTTCGCTAAGTCACATATTTTGTGACAGTTTTTAAGCGGCTGAGAGCCGGCTCTGCCTTTGCCATCAGATGGCAGAGCTCACGCCTAAGTTTTAAGCAGCATGAGAACCACTGAGATGCTCCTGCCTTGCTACATTCAGCACCAGCATTGCCAAACCTCTGCGTGTGGCAGCACTCACACCACCCAGGCAAGGGCTCAGGCTCACAGCTCACAGAGTAGGGCCCCCGCAGGCAACATGCGGGCTCCATCTTTTGGCACTGACACCACAGTCCTACGTGGGTCTGACTTGTCCAAATCGCTGTGCTGGCATCTCCCACACCTGAATGTTGGGTGAATCTTAGAAATAGAGAATGCACCTTCCTCCCTGCAGACTCTAAAATGCATATTTATGCACTTGAGTGGACCATACTTTTCATGTCATGCACAACTAAATCTTTGCTATCTGTAGGTACCACCACTCCTCTGATTCAAGGTCAGCGCTATGAGTGTCAGTTGTAACTTTGGCTTTGGATGGGCCTCCCTGCCCTCACCACCAAGGAAATAAGTTATCTGGGTACTCCAGAGCTAATCTTCAGGTTTTCTTTATCAAACAGAAGGCAGTATCAAGACTTGTCATAGATGGCTAAAACTGACCCATCACCTGTGGTTTGACCGCATTGTAAGAGAGTTCAGGTGATCTTTATACTATGTTTTAAAAATGTATCTATATCTAAGATATGTAATAGCAGCCGACTTCTGCTTCACCCACGCCTCTGCCAAACTTTATGCTACGGCAGATGCTACCGGCTGGGATATATTCTGCTTGTCAAAGCTGCTTTTCAATCACTGTTTTCCTAAATAATCTCAGACTCTCACACATAACAAGTATGCTTCCTAGGGTACTGACTGGGGTCACCCACCCTGTGAATATGCAGTTACATGCACACAAGGGCTTTTGCTTGTAAATGTGGTTTTATGGGATTTTTTAAAAAAAAAAAATTATAGCGCACTTTAACATAGGTATAACTCTCAAGTATTGGGCAGGCCTAGTTGAATTTAGGAAGCACTAAAAAATTCTTATTAAATGTTTTATGATGTGATTTTAGCTTCTTTAATAGTTCACCTTTACAAGCAAATAATTTGAATTTTTTTTTTCTTTATTAAAGAACAGTCTTTCTTTCAAACAAGATTCAGTGTTATGGCAATTTGAATTAGGACATATTTGTGGTTATCTTTAGCTTATGAACATCACTCATTTTTATTTGACACTCAAAGTAATGGGCAGAGTGGGGGGGAAGGAAAACTGGAGTGGGAGAGGTAGGAAAAGAATTCACATTTGTTGAAAACCCAAACATTACAATTTATCAAGACCATAAAAAGTAGATAATTGTGCATTTTTCAGCTAAAAATGTGAATGCCTAGTGAGAATCTGAGTAGTGAGATAGTAAATTGTAAATAATGGTATCAGTAGATACAAGACAACTTTGCTAATAGATCATTTAATATATTTCAGGTGTATAGCTTGTGGGTTGGTTTGTTTTTTTTTATTTTGGCAAAAGAGTAAGCTAAATTAGCATTGTATTTATTGCTTTTAAATCAGTCAGCACATTCCATGGAGTGCTGCAGAGCTCTCTTTCCCCAATATGGGCTAGGAGAAAACCCTTATCCTCAGTGTGGGTTATCTGAGAACTACAGCTACATTTCTATTATCATAATTCTTTTTTATTTCTTATTGTGCGTTGTCATGCACTTTGATATACCATTGTCATTTTATGAAAGTAATCACCAATCACTGTCTTTAGCTAATTCTTAGGTACTGGAAAAGTTCATTTTCTGAAAGGCAAAAACCAGAAAGAGATCAATTTTCAGTCCACTGCATGTATACAGAATATTTTCTGTATGAATTCAATAGACTTTGGATCAACTCCAAAGTAGTAGTCTGTGCTTAAACATGTGAGGTCCCATTGAATTCAGTGGGCCTTTCATGGGTTGGATTGAGAATAGAATTCAAGTAAGAATGGTCAATTGAAGTTGAGCATAATTTCTACTTAATTATAGAAAATACATTATATTAAAGTTATTACAGAATTTTGCAGAGGCTTGCTATATTGTTATTTTATTCACTCAGGCATCACCATAACAATTTGCAACATTGCTCTCTCTTGCAAAAGTTTTTTAGCATCTTTCCTCCTTGAGATCACAGCAGAAGCTTTTTAGATGCAACTGTTACAAGATCAAAATAAATTCTAATCACTGAGATCAGATCTACAACCAGGAAAGCTATTGGCAGTGAAAACTAATCAGTTATGTGACGCCGGCGGCGGACGGAAGAACACGCTGGGTCGACTCAGTGTGAGTGATAAAGCGTAGTTCCCTTTATTAGCCCGAATAGCGCTTTTTTATACAGTTTAGGTTAACACGAATTAACTTCTGATTGGTTTAAGTAACTAGATACACACGGGTTAACTCCTGATTGGTTTAAACAACTAAATACACACGAGTTAACTTCTGGTTGGTTTATGATACTCTTCAAGGTCACAGTGTCCTTGTTGTTTTACTGTTATCAGCCTGACTTGCAGTTTCAGCTCGGACTCGCGGCCTAGTCTTGCTACTTATACTAAGTTCAGAACAGGCTCTGCTCGTACAACTGTTCTGTGGATTCATATCCTTGCCCTCTGAGCCATTCTCCAACAATGTGAGAACTCTGTGTAGCCTCAGCCAAAATATTTCAAGTGGTAATGAACACAGAACATTTAGGAGATTAAATGATACTGTAATTTGGCAGAAGAAGCAGACAACTCCTCAGGTCATCTACAGCATAGCTGTAAGTCTGGATTTGAAGATGGGCTGAGGCCTGCAGCTCTCAAATATTAGTAAGGAGCCTGCAGAGCTGAGTTAGCAGAATAACTGATGTTCAGGTACTCTGAAGATCAGACACTGCTACAGTGTATCATAAGTTGCCCTACTGATATGAAATGTTAGATTTAAATCTATGAGGCAGATGACCTTTGGCTCAAGGCTATAAATAGAATGTCAAAGGATACATACCCAGGATTGTATGCTCATAGTTGGCTATTACACATCATACATGTATATGTTGAGATGCAAATTCTGGTCTGTCTCTGTCAGAAGTTCTCAAAAAATTAGAGGTTATGTCTTCTCCCATATTAATATCTCAATTAACAGTGAGTGTTCTATTATGCCCCAGAGGACATTAATTGAAGATTCAAAGTAATCATCACTGTTCATCTTGGGCCTAGAGATTTGATTTGGCTCATCTCTTCCATAAGGAATTGAGGTAAACACTGTCACTGCACACACTTCATAAATTGCACATCTTCACTACCCAGTCTGCATTGTTTCTAATTATTTATGCTACCTGCATGATATACTACTCTTCATGTCATATTATTTTCAAAATCAGTTCTTTTATATTTGCAGTTCCTACTATCTGGAAGTAAACAATGATTTGGCTGTTTATGTGTTCTTTTTTTTTTTTTTACTTTCAAAAGTTTTTGCTACAAATAAGCCAAACAACAGGAAGCATGTAACAACAAAAAGCAGAACAGCACTCATTGATGTTCTTTCCACTTGCCCTTCAAATGACCCATCCTATGTGAAACTTACCACTAAAAACCAAAAAAACCCTAAAACTACAAGACTTTAAAGAAGGTGCAGCAGATTTTCAAAGTTGCCTTTTTTGGGTTTATAGCTCAGAGTAAGAATATAAACAGTATTTAAAAATCTAAATATAAGATTTTATATGCATTTAAACACTTATGCATTCAGACTCATTACGGTTTAGCTGAAGGTATGTCTTTAGACGAACTGCGTCAGCTACAGAAATTTAGTAAGACTGGACTCAGTCAATGCAGCAGGGACTCAGGGTTATTTTAGTAAAGTTAGATGTAAATTGATCTAAGACTACTTTCATTAAGAGATTGCAATGGATTGACTAAGTTTTAGAGTCTGTATAATTAAGCCAATGTAATACATTGCCTGCAGGTAAGCTTTAGATGTCTTAGGAAAAACGTTAGATTGATAAAGTATTGAACCAAAGCAGATTTATATTATCTCTAGAACAATTAAAGTACAGACTTCTAAGGGAAGTCTACTGTGATAGAAAAATTTGCCACGTATGTATGTACGTATGTATATGTGTGTGTGTTATGCAAGTTTAGTCTCTGTATGTAAACCCTTTGGAGCAATCTTGCCCAGATGCAGAAGCCATTCAGAACTTCGGTATAATTTTGTCAGCGCTCACCCTCCAGTCCTGCCCTTCACTGTCTTGGGTCTGCAGGCTCCCTGGGCACGGGACCCCTCTTGAGCCCATTAAGTCCTCCAGCTCTCGCTTCCCTTCTGAATTGTTCCACAGCTCTTCTCTCTCTGGCTACATTTACACGATGAGGCATGTGTTTTCCAGGACACGCTGGTGTTTCATCACCCCACACACTGGAGAACTGGCAAGGCACAGTGCAGCCCTCTGATTTTTTTTTTTTTTTTTTTTTCCTTTAGAAACAAAAGATGGGAGAGTGGATGGGTATTGACCTCACCTCAACATAGAGCAGGATGTGGCTGGGACTTACAATTTAGATAGAGGCTATTGCCCATGAACAAGGAAGGCCAGAAAAGAGAAGGCTGACCCCTAAAACGCCTCTGTGTTTGATCTAAGCTGCAGTAGGAGCTCTGGTGCAGGCTGCAAAATGTTGATTTAGCTCCTACTGGCTTGGGTTGGCAGGAATCAATGCTGGATATCAGTGCAGCTTTAACTACCAGCTACAAGCTTATTCATAAGCAGGATCAAATTATGAACCTGAGCTCTGCCCCATGGTTGTCCATACCGTTCTACTGCCAGGCTAGTTCCTGGCAGAGTTTTGGTTTATGACAACTAGCACTCTCAAAATCAATGTCCAGACAGAATCTGGGGGACAGCACTAGCCAGGTGTCATTCATTCCCCACAGAAGTATGGACAAGGCCCCTCTGTTTCAAGAGGAAAGTGTTTAGCCAGGTGGAAGTAAACCATGCTGTGTCACTTGCCCTGAAGGTCAAAGAAAGGGCTGTGATCTGTTTTATTTACCAGCGTGGATGTAGCCAGGGATCTGACTCAGTCTGGAAAATAAATGTTGCCATTTGAATATAGTACACATGTAAACAGTTTTGCAAAGTGAGCTATAAAAGAACAGTAGAAATTTTGCCAGGTTATTGTTTAGAGAAAGGTTTCAGTACTGGCTGTGTCTACCGCAAGGTAGTGCAAGGTAAGAGCAAATAAAGTGAATTGATGAGCACAGCTGAACAATTACATTATCATCTTAAAGACTGGGCAATATGTGTGAGTATTTATTATAGCTCCTTCATCCAAAATAAAGAACTTAACCATGGGAAAGACCAAAAAGAGTACAAAGAGTCACTTTAGTAGAGTCCTATGAAATTAGCATACTGTATTTGGTTTATTCATTAGCTCTGCATTATGTTCTTTCTATATTTTATGTCTATATATTATGTTCTATTTATTCTGTCACTCCAGCCCAAACAGTAATGAATATTGTTTTAATAGAGGAAGACTGAAAAGGGCAGAACCATGTGATATCAGTCACTGGAAAAATCTAGATCAAAGCCCTCCACAGGATTTAGTTTACTATTGTTCAGAGGAAGGAGTTTTGGAAACAGAATTTGGGTTAGATTTGTCACTATTTCTTATCCTCTTAAGAAATGTTTGTTTTTACTTTCAAACTTAACCTAAATCTGTACCTGTGCTTCTGAGTTTATCCTAGATATAGTCACTTAATCCATTTTTAGGTTATCCATTTAAATGGAGCCCTTTCATTACTGTACCAGCAAGACACTTTAAGAGTCTGGTCTAAAGCCATCCATTGTAAGAAAGACTCCTATAGACTTTAATGTGTTTGGAATTAGGCTGTAAATCTCACACCCTTAAAGTTGGAAACTGTTATTCATGGTATTTGGCAAAAGGGAGAGGTTTGTGAAGCTAATGCGTTACATTCCAGATAGATTTTAGACATACTTGAAATGGTGCAACATAAAAACCAGTTCATATCCTAGTCACATAGTAATACATGAGCATTGAGTGTTCAGATATTAATTTGTGACTGTAGACAAGAAAACATCTCTTTGATTTTAAGAATGAACTGTCCCTGTTACTATCAGTTCTGCTGTACTTTTTTTAAAGTTACTGCCTGTGGACTAGTCGTTCCTATAATTCTCTAGTACATCTCCTAGTTCTACGTAAGGATAGAATGCAATCAGGAAAAGATGTTTCAGTTGTAGGCAAATAGGTAACCCCTGTCCACCACAAAACTTTGTACCTTCCTATCATTGGTACTAGTGTAAGAGTTATTTTTTTTAAGAGGTAAAAGCTTCTAAACAAGTTAAATGAAACAACAATATTATTAATTCACTTGGCTGATGCAATACATTTAAAAATATGATGACCTAAGGACGTGATTGTGGACAAGGCCCGCTTAACTAACAGTCATCACTTTATAGTTCCCATCAATGTCCACTTAAAAAAGATTCCTAGCTGCTATAATACAAGACGCTGGGCTTCTCCCCAAAAGTATATTTGTATAGTAGAGAAATTATGCACAGACGTGATCCAATTCTTGTCCATCACAGCTTGCAAAGAATAGCAGGAAATGAAAGTGTTAACTATGCAATTGGAGGAGCACAACAAAATATTTATACTAGACTATGAAAGTGTTAGCTCAGGATGTTAACATAAATTGTAGTAAATTGTGTCAGGAAAAGGCAGCTGTACAAAGAGATCTTTTGTATAGAGACTGAGGGTGTTAAAGCACAAGAGGAAGCAGCATCCCTGAGGATATATTTTTTCCTCCAAGACACAATGTCTGGTTGAGCAGTGGCACAAGGAGGGAAGCCAGCCAAAGGTAGCTGTCACGTGTTGTACCCCTCCCAACATGGGGAAAAGCATAATCTGAACCGGTAACTCTGTCGGGATGGTGCTGTCAGGCCTGGAAGTTTCTGGGCTCCTATACAGTGATAACAAGTATCAGTCTGTCCTGGGTGTTTCCTTGCTAGCAAGGACAGACATTGCAGCTCTCCTAACTGTGGAAGCAGGCTTGACTCGTGGCAACATCAGAACCCGTTTGGCTTATTGTCCTGTTCCAAGCTGCAATGATCGAACACAGTGCTGCCTGTGAGCTATGGACAGTCCCAGTTACAGTCTCTGCATGCCTTATTGACCTTTTTGTGTTTCTTAACCATCCCTTTCTCCAGCTCAGCCCCCTCCTAAATAAATAGTCTCACTTTTCCCTACCAGTCCCAGTTTTGCTACATGCATACCCAAATGTGTAATTTCTGATATGATTTCCTAGGTTGTCTTGGCCTTGTGATATTACTGAGGTGGCCTTGCAAGGTTCTGCTCCCTTAAAGGTCCCCAGCACTGCTCTCCAATCCCCCATGAAGTTTGTCCGTTTCTCACATAACTCCCCCTTTAACCCTATGTGAAGTCCCGCCACTCCTCCCAGCACTATCTGTAACTTTTGTCAGTTTCTCACATTGTTATCTGTCACATCCAGCAATTTCTCCCATCATGTTCAGTAGTTTTTCATCCTGTTGAGTGAGCTTAACTTCAGGCCAGGGCCTAATCAGTGATTTAGTTATCTGCTTGCAGCTCCAACAGGCTAAGACATACAGTCACTGTTCATCTGATAGCATCCATCTGTTCTTTATTTTTTGGAAGGTTGCAGGATGTTAACTTAGTTTAACAGTGCATTTAAATGATAAAAATAAAGAACAGACATACATAGACAGACCTATTCTGATCTCAGGATGCCGGGTGAGGTGACTGGTGACCAATGCATTAAAAAGGACTGGCTTAAACATGAGGACAACTGGTGTTGCACCAGTAAATGATTAGCATTGCCTTTGGCATGATCCCACAGTCTTCCTACACAGTGATGATTTCAGCAGTAGATACCTCAGAGTAGTACACTGGTGACTGTAGTCTGTTATGAGCATGTTCTTAGTTAAAGCTTGCCTGAGAATACTACTGGGAAACAAGTGGAAGACATTGACGTCTGAAATGATCTAAATAGTTTTCATTCAGTTCGCTGTAGACTGCAAGCTGTACACAAGAAAGCTGTCAAATTATAACTAGCTCTTAAATCCTTTGAAGCAGCAAGGTGTGACGGACACAGACATTGAACTAAACTTCTCCACATAGAGGTGATCCGCTAGAAGTCACAGATGAAGAAGACACTTTCATTGCCTTGACTTTTAGTGAAGATCAGAAGCGTGTTTGTGAGGGTGGCAATACTTTCCCACATTTCTAATTGGTAATGCTCCAATAAGTTAAAAACCTCCTGTGAATCCAAAAATAAACAGGGCAAACATGAAGTACATGGTACGGCAATTCAATCTGCAAGAATAGCTTCTGCTGCCTTGATAGCTGGGTATAAACTGAAAAGGTAGGGGGGATACTTTTGGGAATATGACCAACATAAGAAATAACCATTCTTGTTGCTATAATTTTGTTCATTAAGGGGACAGAAAGGCAATGTTAAAATAAGAGACAACATTAGAGCAAATTCTTTTCCACATGAGCGTGTGATGGACAGAAATCTAGTAAAAGATGAGTATAACATCTGTTTCAGCTGGTTAGGGAATTATTTGTGCCTTCCTCCCCCCCAAAAAACACCAAAACCAACCAAAAACCCCAAACAACTTTTGGATAAAGTGTTTTGATGTTCACTGACACTTTTCAGGTTCCTTTTTTCCTTTGTGAAAACACATTTCTGATTAAAACAATACCTTTTCCTAGAATTCTGTCTATTGAAAAGTCTTTTTCCAATACTCACATGCTTAAAACTAGGTTCTGGCTCAAACTGTTCATTAAAATGGAGTTTAAAAGTGATACCACAATGTGTAGAACTAGCCCCATCGTATTCTCTTGTAATTACCTCATATGCTATCAATAATGCATGAATCTTTACTGACATTTAAGCTGAGAATTCCTCTTCCTGAGCCAAATCTGAGATAAACCCTAGGGTTCTCCTGCAGCTGCCAAGAGTAGATCCACCATTTCAACAAGACTAGAGAGTGATGTTCTTCTATGGGACTACTCTTTGTGCACTCTAGCTGGGCTCTGGCCAGTTGTTCTGATGCCAGGGAGTGGGAGGAAGTGTGGGAAGAATCATATATTGATAAACTGATTCCAACTGTGCATAATCTTTCAAACCTTAGGCAAATCTCATTGGGGATGTTTCCTGAGAAAGGGCTGCAGTCCTGAATGCATTCAGCTGCTAAGACATGCTTGTGTAAATGCAGAGAAAATGGGCAGGCTTCAATGGATTTGGCCTGGATTATGCTGGCAAGTGTGGAACAGAATCTATCCCAAAGTTACTCATACCATTAAGGAAATAACAACCCGTTGTATTTAAATAACTCCTTTCATCCGGAAAGAATTTACAGTGTTTTGAAGAAAATATATATCATTCTCCAAAGTCATGCTACAAAAGCTATTTAAAAAAAATAAAAATCAATGGAGAGACTAACTGAATTCAGCTGGTGCTTCTCTTTAGCCATAAGGCACCACATGACTAAATGCAATA
>VYZV01041745.1:6974-17606 GCA_013401275.1 Pandion haliaetus
GGGGGGGGTCCCTGCGCGCTGCCGGCGGGTGCTGAGGCAGGGGCGGCCCGCGGTGCCCCGACCGGCGCCGAGGGGAGCGGGGCAGGGCCCTGGCCGCATCGCCAAGGCGGGGCCTCCGCTCTAAACTTCATCCCACCCCCCTTCTCCCCCCGTCCCCGGCGGTGTTTCCCCGGCTGTGGCAGGGAGCTGGCACTCTTGCCGTGCCGCTCCGCGGAGCATCGCGTCCCTTTAAGTCCGCCTGGCTGACGAGGCACCCGCGATCCTTCTGGAAGAGCGCAGTGGATCTTTCTTTCCTCGTCCAGTCACCATGGTTGCATCGCAAGTGCTCGATTCCACTTCACTACAGATACTTGGCGGTCTTACTAAAGAATGGAGGTTTCCTTGTCGCCATAGTTCGGTTATGGGATGCTGTAATGGTAGGAAAGTTATGCAGTTCTTAGTGCAGCCTTCACCCGTGGAGGTCTCTGCCCTCCAAAATATTGGTTGTTCTCTATAAATGTACGTACCATACAGAATAAAGGTCCAGGGAGGGAATCATTGATGTGTTTCACTTTAGCCATTAGAGAAGAGTTGAGTTTGACTCAGCGAGACACTGTAGTGGTACAAGAGGCTCATGGACTGCTATCACAAATGATAATGTGGGGACTCTGGGATAAGGCGTAATGATTTCAATTTAGCCGAGACATTAAATAGGATTCTTTACCAATTTTCTTATTGTAGCTTGGTATGTGCCATGTCTAGCTTCACTTGAGACCCTCCAAGAATTATGTAGGAAGGAAAATCTCAGATGTAAATCCATTGGAATCACCAACAGGAATCTAAAGAGTTATGAGGTGGAATATTTGTGTGACTACAAGGTAGAAGAGGTAAGAGAAACACAGACCAATTTGATCACTCTTTCAGCTGAAAATTGGAAGTGAGCCAAAGGTAGTTTTGCTCATAACATAAAGCAGCAGGCTGTGAGGGCAAAGCTCTTGCTGACATTGAATGAAATGTCTTCTAAACTTTGAACTGTAAACAGAAAGTGGTATAGCAACCGCTTTCGGTATGTTGAAGGAAGGTCTTTTTCTGAAATTACAGAGATGTTAGAATATAAAATGTTTCGCCTTTGCGTATGTAGAAGTTAAGCAAAAGCTGATGCGTTTAGGTTGTAGCTTGGTATCCATTATGATGCTTCTCCTTTATTTGCAGGTAACAGTCTATATTTCTCTCTTGACTTTTGTAGTCTGATGAAGAGTTAGGGCCATGTGCTGCAACTGGATTCCTCGGCTTGATCGTGCCAGTGAAATTCAGTCTCAGGATTTGGCCTTGTTACAGTTATTTGGCCTTTTTAAAATAAGTACAAAATGTATGCTTCTTGATTATAAATACAATATGACATGTTTTGAATGGATTACTCTTTTGGGAAGATGGTTGATATGACAAATAATGGTTTTTAGAGATTTTTGTTCACTAAGGTCACAACTATTTTTTTTTGTTCTGTATGCGATACGACTTCATTCTGCTTGTGCATACAAGTCATACAACTAGTTAGCATAACTTATGTAACTGCCTTAACAAACTAGCCTCCTCCAGGTGTACCGTTAGTGATCAGAGTTCATCTCAGCTGTTTATTTCTTTGCCCCTAGAGATGATATGTAAAGTATCCAAAGTTGTGCTATAAGTTAATCTGCAAACAAAAAACTTGATTTTTCTCTTTCTCCCCAGTTCTAATTGTTACGGGGACATCAAGACCTTCTGCACTGTATGCCGTTTCTTAACTCCAGAGCTCTTGTCTGTGTACCCTGTGATGCTGGATTTCAGAAAAATGAAATATGGCTAAATCTGTATCTGTTTCTGTATTTCAAGGGCACAGAATACTATCTTGTGAAATGGAAAGGATGGCCAGAATCTTCAAACACTTGGGAACCTCAGAAAAATCTGAAATGCCCATTGCTTCTTCAAAACTTTCTTAGTGACAAGAATGAATACTTGTCTCGGGTGAGAGAAGGCAAAGCACTGAAAGTGAGAAACCATGTTAAAGCTTTGAAACCTGCGGTTGCAGATTACATTGTAAAGAAGGCTAAGCAAAGAATAGCTCTGCAGAGATGGAAAGAAGAACTCAACAGGAAAAAGAATCATAAAGCAATGATTCTGGTAGAAAACACTGTGGATCTTGAAGGCCCTCCTTTAGACTTCTACTACATTAATGAGTATAAACCTGCTCCGGGAATAAATGTAATAAATGGAATAACGACTGGCTGTGAATGTGCTGACTGTCCCGCTGAGAAGTGCTGTCCAAAGGAGGCTGGATTTATTTTGGCTTACAATAAACAAAAGAAGTTGAAAATCCAGCCCGGCTTGCCCATCTATGAATGCAATTCGTTTTGTAGGTGTGGGCCTGACTGCCCTAATAGGATAGTACAGAAAGGTACACCGTATTCTCTTTGCATCTTCAGAACTAACAATGGCCGTGGTTGGGGAGTAAAAACCCTCCAGACAATTAAAACCAACAGTTTTGTGATGGAGTATGTTGGAGAGGTATGTATTTATCTCATACAGATGAATTATTTACAGTAAAGGAAATGTTGGAGAAAATCTTGATGAGCTTTCTCTCAGTTTTAACCCTTCCTGACTTCTACTATATAATAGATAAGTCTACTTTTGAGTAGAGAAATACAGTAAGTAGACATTCAAGGTGACAGCAAAATTATATTGCCCAGAACATTCCTTCATTCCAGAGCAATTGTAAAAGGTTGAGTATAAAGAGAATACTTGTCCTGCCTGTCACTAAAGAATTATTTTGGATACGTGCCCTAACAGTATTTCTAAAGGCAAGTCCTTCTTTTCTTTCATGGCAGTCATATTCTTCATTCTTCCCTGGTCATCGTTATTATTGTAGGTTTTGTTGTTCCCCAGGCACAGTTGTTGCCAAACTCCCTGCCCAGTCTGTCAGTCCCTTTTCTGTTTTGTCTGAACTTTTAAGGTAGTATTTCCAAACATACTTATTACTTTTGATTAACAGCAAGAATAAGACTTGTAGTATGGACATTATCTGTTTATTCAATCTCATGCTGTTTCAAACAGAACCTTCCTGTTATAAAATACAGACCTTGAGTTACTCTTGAGATTTTTGCATTGCCCTGTGTTCATCTGGTTCAACCCACACNTTGACTCAGAATAGTTCTTTCCGTCCCTTTGTACAAATGCTTGTGGCCTTAATTGTATTTCCTCCATGCTTCCTGCCCCAAATCTTCTGACTTCTCATGTTCATACCTTTCTTGTGAACATACGAGAGGTCAGTCATTCAAAATATCTCTGTTGAAGGGTTAATATAGAAAGAGGATTATGTAACTTTGTTGCTTAAAGGAAAGAGTGTGTATTTACCCTTTCACCTGAATCTACTTACTCCCTTACTACTAAGTTCTCAAATCTGATCCATCAGAGAGATTTTAGAGGGGTTTTTTTGTCCGATTCCACCACATTTCATACCTGTCTTGCTGCCAAACTGTGATTTCTTTGCTGGGTCTGCACAACAGAATACATTTAACGTAACAGGCTGCAGATGAAGTTGCTTAAGCTTCTATCAAAAATGCCTGTAGTTCTCTTCCTTTGGTGGAGTTCCTGGATTTCTACCTTGTGCTAGCCTAATTGCATAGATTCAGCTTTGTGAAGTGATGTATCTGTCTAAGTTGTCATGAATAGGATCTTTCATTGCAGTCAAAAATAGCAGGCAGGAAGAGATGCTTCTAGGGAGGGAGGAGATGAATACTGGACTGTTAATGTGACTGGGTTGTAAAGACTGATACCTGTTGATCTTTGTCCGTGCAAAGGGAGAAAGTTGAAACTTTATTTTACGGGAAGTAAACAAGGCTTCCTGGGTCTAATGAAAAAATTGTGTGTATGGAAACTTCAAGTAGAAACTGTTGATTGTATCTGTCATCATCAAAATTCTTAGTAGAAGGTGCTGATTTTTTTTTTTCTGAGACAAGGTAGTGCTGTGCATCAGCTGTAGACAAATTACATCCAGAGAAGCCTCAGTCACTAACTAATTAGTTTAGCTATATGTATGTATTCTTTATTCATTAGAGATGGAATGCTATTTCAACATCAAAAAGCGAATGTGGTATTTTTTACTAAGTAAAGCTTTTTTTCCAACTTGATTGTGATTTTTGTTTTAATTTAGTAACAGTTAATAATATGATGCAGGTTTCTTTTTTCTCTTTTTTTAGGTGATTACAAGTGAGGAAGCAGAGAGACGAGGCCAGCTCTATGACAACCAGGGAAATACATACTTGTTTGATTTGGACTATGATTCAGATGAATTTACAGTAGATGCAGCTCGATATGGAAATGTGTCCCACTTTGTGAATCACAGCGTAAGACCTTGTTTTGTGTGCTAAGAATTACCCTAATTGTGCCAGAAATACTTTCTCCTACTGTAAACATTTTCTTACCATAATCACAGTTTTTCTGGAGTAGTTTGTTTCATGCCAGCACAGTCCAGTCAGTTAGATGACATAATAAATAGAACAGAATACTTAGCCTTACACAGAGTAGGACTACGTACAAAAACCTGGGAATGAGGTGCTGCCTGAAGTGGGCATCTGGTGGGACTGGGGTTGTCGCTGAATCTGCTTGTTCTAGCCAACCAAAATAGGGTTGGTTTGGGTGTGTTTTTTATTAAGTAACTCAAAGACCTAACCTGTGAGAAGTACTTAATAAAATTAGTGAAGAGTCAAAGACGATAGGAATTGATGCATTATTTTGTAGCAGGGCAGGATGGGGGGTTATGCCAAATTTCATCCCTCAAAGATTGGTAGAGGAAAAAAATGAAAATTCCTATGCTTTCTTTGATATTTCTCCCCTGTAGATACCTTTTTCCCTCCTAAATCTGTACTTGCCAGAGAACTCAAAAGTAAATTTTAAACAGGAAATTTTTGTAGTGTTTTATTTCCTGTTCAACTGAAGTACCTAAAGCAAGAAGGCTGAAGTGCATTTGTAAAGATTCCTGAACTAAAAATTATAATTTCTTACTGATGTAATGTTTGTGAGGTATGCAGTCTGTTCTACAAATACAGTAAATTCATGTCTTCAGATTTGTGAGCTGATGACGTTTGTATTTCATGCGGGCTTGCCAGGGAGAAGGATGAAGAAGAGTTTTAGATGCAGCCAATTGCTCTTCACTTTCGGAAATGGGAGTGAAGTATTCTCACTTTTCTGTGTGAAGTTAAATGTCTAACTTCACTTCTGATTCTTTAACATGGGATATATTTTACTGTTAAAGAGCAAAAAAGCATGCAGAGTTTAACAAACTGTCTCAGTGACTACTGACTTCTGACACCTAATTTAGAAAAAGATGATAAAGTGGTTTCTAGTTCCTGCTTAGTGTCCTTGACCCTCCTCCTGCCACCCAGCCCATAGCAGATAATTCAGAAGCCAGGCAAGTTAGCGATTGAAAATAGAAATTTATGCATAGTATGAAAATACTATTTCTGGCCTGGAGGCAGTGCTTGAACTCAAATACAAAATAGTGAGTGTATGTGGCTTCAAATGCCAGGTTGGTTTTTGTTTTCTTTCAGTTTAATTCTTTAATTCTTTTTGCAGGTTTTGTAGGTAAATACTAATCTCAGAATGTAGCTTTAATTGCTTTGTTTGTCATCTTTTTTGTTGTTATCTTTTGAAGGTACCATTTTTTTTTAATAGGCTGTTGCCTATATTAATGTAGTCTACGTACTGTGCAAAGGTTGCCTTCTTGAAAGGACTCAACTTTAAGCCATGAATGTTCTCCTTTAACACTATTTCAAAAATGTAATTTGTTAAGTTATCTTCTGAAATCAACGTCAGACTTCTTTCGCTGAGAGAAGAATCAGTTCTCCTTTTCCTGTGACCTTGGTTTACTTAAACGCTTCAGTGAAATTTACTGTGCACTTTTCTTAACAGAAACTATGTTAATTTTTGCCTTACAGTGTGATCCAAATCTTCAAGTCTTCAATGTGTTTATTGATAACCTCGACTTGCGTCTTCCTCGAATAGCACTGTTTTCTACACGGACCATCAAGGCTGGAGAAGAGCTAACCTTTGACTATCAGATGAAAGGTCTGCAGGTTTTATTTAACACTGTTCTTGCAGGAGGTTTGGGGCGCTGGTGGAGTCTGTTGCAGCCTGACTGATGTTAGCGTTTCAGGCAGTGCATCTCCCTAGCAGGTCTGTGGATTCTAGAACAGATGTCGCTCATTGACATGTAGTGCAGTCAGAGCACACCCAGAAGCTTTTGCGTGCACCTCTAGTGCATTACCTCCTTTAGTGCTTCTAGCTCACAGCAAGGGGCTGTGGTTGGAACATCTGGCAAGGCAAATTATTCTGAAGACTTGTCACAAGAATGCTCAAAAGAATTAACAAAAACTTTCCTTTATTCAAAGGCATTTTTATGGCATTTCAGGTAAACTACTTTTTAAGTAATCTGCTAGTGATAAAGACAGTTGTAACAGCTGAGTGGCCTAAGGTACCATAGGTTTGTCTTTGGATTCTGGTGTCTGTAGGCCTCAGTTGTGGATGTAGGTCCTGTGGTACAGATGTTTAGGATGGAAGAAGTTCGGTCCAAAGTTTTTTACAGTGAGAACCATCGTTCACTGGAACAACCTCTTCAGGAACGTGGTGGAGTCCCCATCACTGGAGGTTTTCAAGGTGCGATTGAACAGCGTGCTAGATAATCTCATCGAGGCTCCCTTTGCCACAAAAGGTTGTACCAGATGATCCTTTGACGTCCCTTCCCACTTGGGCTGTTCAATGATTCCTTGATAATTGATCTTCCATTCAGTGTTCAAGGTCATGTTGAACAGGGCTGAGCAACCTGATCTAGTCAAAGACGTGCCTGCCTACTGCGGGGGGGTTGGATGAGATGGTCTTTAGAGGTCCCTTCCAACCCAAGCAGTCTGTGAATTCATTTTTTTCCCATACAATATAAGATTCTTGAGGTTTGCTGGCAGGGGTGTTGTGTGTGTCAAACTTTGCATGCAAACCATTTATTCACAACAGCAATGTGTTGTTTGCCCTGCCATTTTGTTTTCAGAGAAGCATCTCTACACTCCAGAGCTGTACCCCATTCTTGTAGAAGCTCTTGACAAGTGTCTCTTACTTGAATCCTTAAAACTCCTCTTTTTTTTTTTTTTGCGGTGTCTGTGACACTGACATTCAAGGCAGACTGGACTCTCAGCTGATCAATATGGATACAGACCCGAGGGTACAAGCCTTGAGGCTGTTGAGCTTTGGGTTCTGATATGTATGCTAGGTGTTGTGTAAGTAATTGCAATGTGGGTGTCGGTAGAATTTGAGTATAGCTTCATGCACAATTCTTTCAAGAACTGGGGTGGTAGGAGGCTTTTTGAAGCCATTTGAACACCTAGCACAGTTTCAGTCTGTCTTTTAAAATTTCCCTTATTTGTGTTTATCTGTGTCACAGGTTCAATAGATCTGACTTCAGACTCTGCTGATGGCCTTAGCCCATCCAGAAAGAGGATCAGAACTGTCTGTAAATGTGGAGCTGTGTGTTGCAGAGGTTATCTCAACTGAGTTCGGGTATCCAAAGTCACAAATATTTTGTTCTCTTTTAAATGTGTTTTAAGAAGACTCTTCTTTCACACATATATTCAAGTATTCTTGCATCTAATGTAAATAAGTACAGTGAAAACAAGGCATTACATTTGTAATTGAAATGGCATTGGCCAAAGAAAGAGATGTAATGTTTCAGGCAAATACAGAACTGATAATGGGGGTTAAAAATTGATTTTTCTAGAACTGTTATTTAGGAAGCAGTGAAATGTATGCTAAGAAAACTCTTTAAAATGTATCTTGATTTGAATATTCGAGTGTGATCTTACAGCCATAGGCCTTTTAGGAGCTGATTTCAGTGGGATGAAGTGATGCTAAGTATCTTCTGTACCTTGAAAAGTCTGGAGGCATTTGATTTGAATACTAAGTCATAGCTGACAGTTCGTTTGCTTTTTGTTTTATGAAGAAAAGCTTCACAAGATTAGCAATAACATTTATGGCACTGGGGTGAAGGATTAAGGACAGCTATCAGACTGTGTCTAAATGAAGGTTCTCAGGAACGCAAGTCATAAAATGACCATTGAACTCCATGCAAGTAAAGTAATTGGTTTTAGCAGATTTCGGATGTAAGGTCAAGGTCTTGAACGTTTTTAGCTGATGTTACGTTATTTATGAGTTTTACATATAGAAATGTTTTCAATTGTTACGTTCTGATTTTTAGTTAGGATGCTGTAGGAGGTCTGCAGTTCTACAGAGACTTTGTAAATACTGGATTATTGGTAGTAACATAAGCTGTTTGTTCTCATTGCAGAAATTTGGCAGTCATTGCCGAAACAAATTACTGGCTACAGTTTGGAAATAGGTAACAAAAGAATAGGGAGAGCAGCTAACAAAGCTGACGCGTTACGGAGATACGCTCAGTTATCTGTTAGGTGCAAAAATACCTTGGGAATTGATTTGTATTCACAACTGTTTTTGATTAAGTTGTTACATACTGTGAGTTTTTTTTTATCTAGTGACAGACTTTTAAGATACTAGGGCTGTTTTTTCTTGTTGCAAAAATGTTAACTTCAGTGAAGTTAGACTAGGGGTGAGTTTACCCATTTGCTGTAGACATTTGTAAGATGTTCTTGAATGTAAAGGCTGAGAAATGTATTGTTCTTCAGCTGCTCGAGTCATCTTTTTTTTTTTTCTTCTGATCATCTTAAAGTTGTCTCGATCTATTCATAATGTATGCTAAGTTTTGCTTGGCTTCAGAAACACTGAAGAGCGGTTGAGGTAGGTTATGAGTGGAGTTACAGCCGAGGTCCATGCTCGATGATCTAAGTGCTTTATTCTCGTGGATTAAAAGCTTGTAAAACTTGCATATTGCTTACAAATCATGTAAATGTTGACAGGGTCAGGCAGAATAACGTTGCTCCATAAATGGATGCTTCATCAATGGATGCTAGCTATGTATCATAGGTCAGCTAGTTGCCTTTATAAGGTGCACAGCTGTTGGCTCAGGTGAATGAAGTCAAGTACCCAGCATATAACCGTTTACTTAATTTGTTAGAAAATGCCTTAAATTTCATGTTAATCGCTAGCACTCCAAGAAGAGTGTTTCAAAGGATAATAACAGGTTGTTTGTTTATTAAGAAGCACAGTTGCATTTGCACTGAAGATCTGGCTCTTTGGCAGAAAGTGAAATTTTATATGCTACTAGCCAAAATCAGTTTCATGGTTGGGGTGAAGAGCGTGGGCCATTGAAAAGTGCTGTGTTTTGTAATCTACAATACAAAGAGATACCTGTTGAAATAGATACTTTGTATTGTTTAAGGGATAGGAGAAAGTTTGCTTAGATTTAAAAGTATTTGACGTTACCAGGCTCACCTGTATCCACACACTTGGATAAATGCTGAATCTAGCCAATTTTTATCATGTCACATCTCTAATGATTTTTTTTTAATATATATAAAGTTTTGAAGTGAAATGTGGAGCTTTAATGTTAGCAAACTCTAGATGATCTTACATCATTTGGAGTCATTAGTGCTTTCTCTTGCATGTAGCCTGATTCAGCGATGCATTCCACGTGGATGGAATCTGCAATCTCCAGCTCCAGTCTGCAGCTGCAGTTAATCTGCTGCAGTCTGCAGCCGTCCCTGTCGGTACAGGATGGCAAGAGTGGCTGCGGCAAGAAATGGATTCCTTACCAAATCGTTTTCTCTGGCCTCTCCTGTGCAAGATGACACAGGGTTGGTTCAACACTCTTTGTCTATCTATGTCCATGCCCAGTTTGATTTAAATATTGCAAGTAAGTGCATTTTAAAAGTCTTAGTTGTTGTACTTGAGTTCAGTGTCTGCCTTTTTCCCAAGGCAGTATATGTTACCACCAGCACTGCAATAACACTGCTGTTCTTTAAGGATATGTGTGTTACCTCTTGCGTGATAAATAAAGGAGTGTTAATTTATGTTCTGAGAGGTAACAGTATTTTGTATTTATTTGAAGTAAACCCACGTATCCAGTTTCCAGTTTAGAGCCTTGAACAGTATTTTAAATTTACATATTCACAGTGCATTTGGATTGCGGTCAGTGAGTTAGCTTAATGGGACACTGTGTCACTTTTAAAATTCCTTTTGCTGTTTTTATGAGTTTGGGGGCACATTGCCAAATTCGAAAAGGAGAAAAAGCTATTTTCCGTTTCTTAAGGAGGCTAAACCAGCCTAGCTTCTGCCTTTATTTTGCATTGTGGTCTGTTAGCATCATCATGGCCACCAGTTCAGTTGTGTATATGCACTTCTTAAGAGACTGGTAACCTGTGATCTACCCTCTAGCTGTTCTTTTTTGTTGGGTTTAATTTTTTTTTGTAGCAAAACTAAAGCTGCATGATCACCTGTAAGAAAAGCTATTGTCTACTTATTTAATCTCAAAGTTAAGTCAATCTTTTGGTTATTTCTAATGTATGTTTTAGGACTGTGTACATTAGAATATGCAGTTTGTAAGCTCAGGAACATTTTCTTTTCATAATGTGTGATCTCCAGTATTCTTATCTTCCTATAGTTTTTGATAAAATAAATTAAATTTAGTTTTTCTGTTGTTGTTGTCATTCTTAACAAAAAAAA
>VYZV01041745.1:21292-35335 GCA_013401275.1 Pandion haliaetus
GGACCCCACGCTGGAGCAGGGGAAGGGTGAGGAGTCCTCCCCCTGAGGAGGAAGGAGTGGCAGAGACAATGTGTGATGAACTGACCCCAACCCCCATTCCCCATCCCCCTGTGCCACTGAGGGGAGGAGGTAGAGAATTTGGGAGGGAAGCTGTGCCCGGGAAGAAGGGAGGGGTGGGAGGAAGGAGTTTTAAGATTTGGTTTTATTTCTCATTACCCTACTCTGGTTTGATTGGCAATAAATTAATTTCCCCAAGTCAAGTCTGTTTTGCCCATGACGGTAATTGGTGAGTGATCTCTCCCTGTCCTCATCTAGACCCAGGAGCCTTTTGTTGTATTTTCTCTCCCCCGTCCAGCTGAGGAGGTGACTGATAGAGCAGCTTTGGTGGGCACCTGGCGTCCAGCCAGGGTCAATCCACCACAAGTTCCCAAGTGGCTTTCCCGAGGCTACGTACAGCATCCATTTACCATCGTGAGTTAAAGAAGTTACTAGGTGCTAAAAGGCCAGCAGTGTGAGATAATGAAGGTCATCTCCACAACACAG
This sequence comes from Pandion haliaetus, assembly GCA_013401275.1. NCBI lineage: Eukaryota > Metazoa > Chordata > Aves > Accipitriformes > Pandionidae > Pandion > Pandion haliaetus. Next base: position 21,836 of record VYZV01041745.1, read on the forward strand.
GAGGTGATATAAGTAAAGTCAGAAGAAGCTTTACGAGGGACAGTCTAGGACTGTGGGCTGGAACTCTTCCAGAAACTTAAAGGGCTGTTGAGCATTAGGTAAATTTTAAGATTGCAAACAAGTGTGCTTTTACACAATTAGGGCTCTCTCACCCTCCTAAGATGTAAGTTCAATTTAAGTTATATTTCTCCTTTCTAACTGTTGCTTTGATCACAGACAATGGTGAACACCACGGCTTTTGGCACCTCTGCTTCGTCTCAGACTGTCATTTAAGGCACAGTAGCACCAGCAGAACCTTTACCTGTATCAGATAAGTCTCTCTTGTGGACTCTCTTCAGTGTTCCCAAGGGCTTGTACCTGGGTTCCATGTTTCTCCTGTATGACCTGCATAATGGCTTTAATCTGAGGTGAATGAGAAAATGATTAATCTTTAGAACTCAGCAGGTGCTTTCAGGAGCAAAAGTAAATCTTTTAACTTGATTTAAGTACACTGCTTCATGACTTTCACAGGCACTGCAGCAGAAGTGTTAAAGCAAAGGCAGCAATAGCTAGGGAAAGGTTCTTAATTCATTGGTGAGCTTAGGCAGCTTAAAGGTAGAAATCTGTCATTTCTATATATTTACCTTAAAACATGTACACCATTTGGAAACTATCATTTAGTCCCTTGCTTAGAGAAGACAACATGACAGGTCCAAAATCTGACTGCAGTTTTATCCAATAATTGTAAAGTACCTCCTTTCTTATTAAGGAGGAAGAGAAAAAGGAGCAAAGAAACGAGTACTCATTTTGTTCAGACCGACTGACACCACTGCTGTTCTGTTCCATTAGAGTGCTTTCTAAGCTGCCAACATCTGCAGCAGCACAAGAGAACAGGCCGCTGTGATGCTGTACAGAGGGTAGGAGTTCAAGTCCCCAGAGAAACCCGCTTTAGAAGAAACTTCTGAGAAGTAGCAATGACAAATAGAAATAGGTCACAGAATAAAGTGAGATTAATGTGTATTCAGATTCCACCCAAATAGCATTTAACAGCAGAAAAGCCTCTATACATAGATGCAAGTAGTGTGTGGAACACAAACTCTCAGACTTAGCACAACATACAAGTGTTCTTCAGAAAGCTGAAGTTTGCAGGACTGAATATAGAAAAAAAAATCCAAATTATCAGACAAACAAAAGGCAGTGGCCTTCAGGATTCAGGAGGGGAGCTGTCCTTACAAGAACAGAGATTAGATCACCTCCATTCAGCTGCCATTTGTCACTTACATTTCCATAACTTTGTCTTCTCTCCCACCCACTGGCAGTACGTTGGGGTACACATTCACAGGACGGATATAGCTCAGGAAATCCTTAATCTAAATTGAAGAAAAGAAGCAGTTCAACAAGTTACATCAACAGTTAATAATTTCACTTAATGGCAGCACTGATCAAAGCATACCCACAAGTACTACCTTACTTAGAAAAAACAATACTAGTTACTTCATGTAAAGACCAATATGACCCATGAGCCAAACTCTATCAAAGTGGATAGCTCTGTAACAAGAGAACAGGTCTGAAAGGATGCTGAGAACTCAGCCATACCTACCACCTCACCGATTATCAACTACTATGCAGACCATCACTATCTCTGAAAGAAAAGGCTAGACAGACCTGCAGCTAGGGAATGTGATCCAGCACCTCACTGTCCTTACTGCTGTAGATCTTTTCAGACCTGCATTTTTCTTACTGGACTTCACGTCCCTAGTTGTGCAGATCAGGTATTCCTTTCCTCAAAGACCTTTCCTAAAGTCTCCCTTCAGTTCACTATAAAAGCCTATTATGACAAAACATACTTGTTTTGCCTTACTTCATTCTCTTCTAGATGTTCTCCAGACAGTAAATGTCTTGAAAAATTGTGTGAAGAAGGTTTGGGGAATTCCACTCCAGCTGAGGCTTTATCAGTGCTAAGCACCGAAAACACTTGCAAGTTTGCAGATTACGCTCCTATCTACACAGACCAGTAGGACCCATCTATTTTCGCATGCGGAGGTATGAGTCTGTTACAATACACTACCCCCCATATTCTGCCAGCAAAGCTGCCACATTGTATGTACTACGCTAGTACCTCCATTTAAAATTCCGCATGGCAGAGAAAATTAAAACTCAACCAGGATCTTAAAAACAGGACTGTGTTCCTAGGGCTCTGAATAATCTCCATTTTGTATGTGCAAGGCTTTGTGACAGGTTAATTGTTGGCACTGAACCAGTTCCAGTTCAGTTTCTTAGGAGAGGGAAGTATTTTAAGAAGTAGATTGAGTCATATTAAATGAAAGTGTGATTCTGGAGAGGATGCTGCCATGACCAATTTTCCTTTTAGCCTTTAACACAGGAAGAGGAGTAACAGTGGCAGCTACGATGTGAGAAAATTCTGTTTAAAAGTGTGGGCAGGGAAAAGAAGGCAAGGCCACCCAAACCCGAGTCACAGCAGATAAAGAATGTATTGAAACCCCAAAGTCCAAGCTTTAAGCATTGCATAGTTACACAATAATCTAAAATAGAAAGGCAGTCAAAACAATTGTAGCAGTGACCTACACTTCCAGAAGAGAGAATAAAAAAACTAGGCTTATAATCCTGCCCTACCTTAACATGCTTTTCTGCAGCTATATTAAAACAAACTTCTCTGTCTTCAGCATCCAGAACTTCCTATCCCCTTACGTCTTATTACTGAAAAGATTTTTTTTATGTGACAAGTCATGTCATCCACTCCAAAATAATCAGAACTCCTTTAATTTTTTTTTTTTTAATCAATGTATACTCAGTACTACAAGTATACAAACCTCGCTGTATGAAGAGTGGAAAGAGAAACAAGCTCTGTACGTACTCTCCCCAGTCCTAAAAAAAAGAGGAGGCACAAAAATCAGGTAACTGCTTTTCATCCTCAGTCCACAGGCAAGCATAACCTACTCTTAAAAAGTCCATTTTGAGATTCAGTTGTACAAGTGTCAGGCAAGACAGGCACCTGAAACAACAGGTTTCTGCATGGCCCAAATGCTCACCTCACTATTACATTGGTTTTCTTGATCCTTTCTCCAAACCACATAGTGGAGGGTTTAATGCTGATTATGTGCAAGGGAGTTCCATTTTGGCAAGTCATCCCACAGGGCAGTCTGTTCCCTCGAAAGCAGTCATCATCCTGACAAATGCAATATAAAGTTAAGAGTAACCCTGACCTTTTTTCCCCCAGAAATTGAGCAACATAGTATCTAGCCAGACCAAGTTTTCCTCTCACTTCCAACTCCTTTGAACACTCTTTGTTGTTGCATCTTGCTTCTATAGTGCAGCTGACAAAGCAAACCAATCACAGAGACGAATGCCCCAACATGCCATCTCCAGTTCTACCTGCACTCCTCCAAGTTGGAGCCTTCAGCTTGATAGACATCCTGGAAAGGGAAGGCCATACACGACAAGCACACAGCGTGTGGCTGCAGGAGGCATCATCCAAGCTGCTTTTGGTAAATTTAAATGGATAATACCTGACCGACCTAATCTGCCGCTTGTCTTAGTTCATTTAAAAACATAATTTTCAAGTTTCAAATACAATAAAACTATTTCTAGCATCAGCTAATATATTATTCCCTTTTTTACTTTTTTTTTTAAAAAACTTCAACCCATTAACTAAAGTTCTCACTCTTCTTTACATTAAGCCACCATTTGGCCCAAGTCTTCATTAGCACCATAGGACCAAAACATTGGCACCTATAACCAGTCTTTCACAGCAAACTTAGCAGAGGCTTTGCAAAATGATACTCACCCGAGGATGTCGACAGGCATGAATCTGAGTGTGTCGATCTGTAGTAACATGGTAGAGGATTTCTGGCATGTTTCTGAACATATCAAGTTTGTTCACGTGCACCTAGAGAAAGGCAGAGTTTACTCTTAATTAGTTCAATGTGTTTGCCAGACTGCAGCTGCAGCAACTATGCAGATGCGGTTCTGCTCTCAACAAACACTGGTAGGTATTTAAACAATTACTACCCACTAATAATGTCCAAGTGGAGAAGTGTTAGCCAAAAGTAACTCGGACATCTAGAACAAGCAGAACATACCTCCTGTGCTGAAGAGGGATGAATATTCATCAAAGACAGACAGAATATACCTGCTAACTATTAATGTCATATATAAATGAGAAGGCTTTTATCATTCACAAGATGAAAGGGAGAGAGGTAAACACTGAGCTTGAAAACTAGGGATTAACTTCTCCCTGGAGAGCCCAGATGTTCCAGACTGAAATCAACTAGTTAACTCATTCTGAGCACAAGGTAGCTTTTTAAGTGAAGTTAATGAAAGCAGGCATAACTTTCACATACAGCAGTCCTCTGAACAGCCATTTCCAGCTCAGTGGCAGGCCATGATCATTACCAAGGATCTGTTCTAAAGCAACAATTATAGAAATGTTACCTTGATTCCAAGTTCCTCACTGAGGTTTATGAATAAATACTCATATCCGTAAGCAGCTTTGCAGTTCAGCCACACAACATGATAGCGAGTCAGTGAGGTCCAGCTTCGCACTAACTCTAAGATCCCATTTAAACATTCCTCCTGAAAAGTTTAGAAAATGTTGTGAATCATCTTTGAAGATATTTCCAAAGCGCTGTGATTTGGTAATGCAAAATGGCATTGCCTTGCAAGACTTACCTAACAAAGGGGCGGTTAATTAATTAGCAACTTTAAGGACCTTTCCTCTCATAGCCTATTTACTTACCCGGCTTGGTATATGATAAAATTTGGGATCACAAAAAGTAGTGTCCAAATATACGCTCTGGATGTCTTTTACTCTGAAAGAGAGAAATGTGTTATCAGAGTGAGCATTGCATCATGTACCAAGATACACCACTTCCTCTCTCTCCAAAAGGAGGCAATTCTTCCTGTTTATTACAAAGAGCAAGTCAAAAGGGGCTTGTAACTGCAGGATTGCCTGACTGCAAATATATCTAATCCGGAATAAAAAATGAGGAAAAAGAGTACATTTTTCCTGAATTTTCCATTCCTGTATGATCTTTTATTCTTTCTAAATCCCACGAATAGCTGAAGTCTCACCTGGTCCCTGAATGCAAAAGCTCCATTCTGGCTGCTTCTCCTTTTGCAAGCCTGAAATCCCCTGTATACAGCACAATGCCATTTTCACCTTCAAACAAAAACCTACAAACAGGAACACTTTGGTCAAACTCAACAATATAAAGCATTAAATGCCAGGTGTCGATTTGTTACCTTGCTTAGGGCAGTCTACGTGACTAACATATGATGCAATAGAAATCCTGGGCTCAATTTGGTCCTAGAGTAATTTCAGATAAACCAAATAACTCAGACTCAGTATGTCTGGAAAATAACCTGTACCTAGGCTGGTCAGAGTTGAAGACAAAAGCCTCACAGATTCTGTGAGGGTAGCCCAGCTGACTGCTGCAGCCAAAGGAATCTATTAGGCATCTGTACCAGGAAGCTGGGCACCTTCTTTTTCATATCACACTTAAGAAATGGAGGATTTATTTTTAATCACAGTTTTGTATGTCATTTGAAAGTGCAGTTGAAATCAAGAAAGTTGTTGTTCATAGGCATGGGGAAAAGTAATCTGCCCCACCACAGTAAGAACTTCTGTCTGGACAGATCCCAGATAGTACAGTGGTTTTCCAACCTTGACCAAAGCTGGTAGGCCCTGCCACAACAGTATTATCTCCAAGAAAGAATTCTAGATTGACTAGCTTCTTCTAGTTAGAAAAAACCCAGTACTTAGTGAGAACACCATAGGACAAATTTCTCAGCAGAGACATTTAGAGTATTGAAAGGACATACATGACGGATCCTGGACAGTGACCAGCTGGTAGCAGTGTCACTTCTATATCTTCCTTCTAGAAGAGATGGGTTAGCATTATTTTCACACTACAGTTAAGTACTACTACTACTGACACAGCAAAAGCAACACATTACTCCCCAAAGCCTCTTGCAACACTTAGCATTGCTTTTGAATGAAGAGTCTCTTCACATTCCAACAAGCCCTGAAACACAACGACCATCCTGTCATGCCAGAAGAGATGGCTGAATATTGTACGGTGCTCATAAAAGCAAGCCAGCCACAAGACAATCCTACTTCCTTGGTTCCTGGTGAACAAGCATAGAATCACAGAATAGTTTGGGTTGGAAGGGACCTTTAAAGATCATCTAGTCCAACCCCCCTGCAATGAGCAGGGACATCTTCAACTAGATCAGGTTGCTCAGAGCCCTGTCCAACCTGACCTTGAATGTTTCCAGGGGTGGGCATCTACCACCTCTCTGGGCAACCTGTGCCAGTGTTTCACCACCCTCATTGTAAAAAATTTCCTCCTTATATCTAGTCTAAATCTGCCCTCTTTTAGTTTAAAACCATTATCCCTTGTCCTATTGCAACAGGCCCTAGTAAAAAGTCTGTCCCCATCTTTCTTAAAAGCCCCCTTTAAGTACTGAAAGGCCTCAATAAGGTCTCTCCGGAGCCTTCTCTTCTCCAGGCTGAACAACCCCAACGCTCTCACCCTGTCCTCATAGGAGAGGTACTCCATCCCTCTGGTCATTTTTGTGGCCCTCCTCTGGACCCACTCCAACAGGTACATGTCTTTCCTGTACTGGGGGCCCCAGAGCTGGACACAGTACTCCAGGTGGGGTCTCACCAGCAAGGCGTAGAGGGGCAGAATCACCTCCCTTGACCTGCTGGCCATGCTTGTGATGCAGCCCAGGATACGGTTGGCTTTCTGAGCTGTGAGCACTCATTGCCGGCCTGTGTCCAGCTTTTCATCCACCAAGCATCCACCAGCATCATGGAAATATCTTGGGACACACTTTGCCTGGAGATGCTCTACCAGACCTTTAAGTCCTGCACTTAAAGCTTGTTAAAATAAGCCAGGAAATACAAAGCGAAAAAATCACAAGAGCAATAGGTAAGATGGAGATCACTAATACCCTGGAAAGACATTACCAAAAAGTGCTATGATAGTAAGAACAAAGCAGGCAAGAAGAATTCATGTGGCTGGACATCTTGGAGAGAAAGGGAACATATATTTGAAAAATAGCTTGTCCACTTGGGATGTTACAGGTAAGATCTGTTTCCCATGCTCATTTAAACAGTATTACTGTCCATTACAAATACATTAACCTTTTTTTTTTTTCTGTAACTTGCCTCACCAGATGTTTCATCTACTAAAGAAATCTGAGTTGGAGTTTCAACTTCCAATGCAACCTGTAACAAAATGAATAAATACATTACAGGATTTACTGAACATTCTGTTTCATGCTTATGGCTAAGTATTCATTATGTATACATCTTCAGCACCCACTGCAGCTATTGCTAAGTGTCATGGTCTAACCCCAGCCAGCAAGTAAAGCACCACGCAGCCGCTCACTCACTCCCCCCAACCCAGTGGGATGGGGGAAGAGAATCAGAAGGAAAAAGGTAAAACTCATGGGTTGAGATAAGAACAGTTTAACAGAACAGAAAGGAAGAAATTAATAATGGTAACAACAACAATAATAAAATGTCAATACTAATAAAAGGATTGGAATACACAAAACAAGTGATGCACAATGCAATTGCTCACCACTAACTGACTGATACCCAGTTAGTTCCTAAGCAGCGATCCCTCCCAGCCAACTCCCCCCAGTTTATATACTGGGCATGACGTCACAGGGTATGGAATATCCCTTTGGCCAGTTTGGGTCAGCTGTCCTGGCTGTGTCCCCTCCCAACTTCTTGTGCCCCTCCAGCCTCCTCACTGGCTGAGCATGAGAAACTGAAAAGTCCTTGACTTAGTATAAATATTACTTAGCAACAACTGAAAACATCAGTGTGTTATCAACATTCTTCTCATGCTGAATCCAAAACATAGCACTATACCAGCTACTAGGAAGAAAATTAACTCTATCCCAGCTGAAACCAGGACACTAAGCCTGTAAAATTAAGCTCATTTTCCCATAGTAAGTAATGAATTTCCATTTCCAGTGGGAAAAATAGTTTCCTAAAAGTTGTCTAAAAATGAAACGGAGATACCTCAATCAAGGTGTGCATGCCTAGAAAAGTTGGAACATGTTGGACTTCTAACAGCAACAGCTCTAGTTTCTCTGGCTGGATCATATGCCTTATTTTTGGATGACTGCAAAGCCCAAGACATCCCAGTCCCAGAGCATACCAGCGGGCCTTGCTAAGACAGATCTCTGTGCTGCAGCACTTCTCACTGCTCCCCATTACCAGAAGCAGAGCCCACAAATCACATGCAGCACATACTTCTGTGTTTGTGTAGAGATGATTAACCTATAGATCACAATTAATCCCTTTTTACCATATCCTCTACTAAAAGAGTCCTGCAACATGCATGCTCTGTGGCCATCTGCAAGGTCAGTGCTGCTATACAGGCTCCTCTCCCATCCTCCTGGTTTTTCTTCCTTTGTTTCAGACAATATTTGTATACAATTCTCCTGCCCAAAAAAGCCCAAGTGAAAGGAAAGTCTCCTCCCATTACCCTCCTTAGGTATAACCTCCAGCTTCTCAGCTAAGCAGTCTCCTCAGCAGCTTGGGTTTCACTGCACTAGATAAATTCAGAAGACACCACCTTGCAAATTTCTGGGCAACTCCACAAGATCCATTCAGCTCACACACTCACACAAAGGTGGTAATATTTGGCTTCTCCACCAGAAACCACACCACCAAACTCAGAGCTTGCTTGAAAACACAGATATGCGTGTCAAAAAGTATTTTATACTAAAAATTCAAGCCACTAGCAAGAGTTGATTTTTTTAAACATCAATACTAATTTTATCATCTACAATTTCTGAAGATGAATAAACTCAAGAGGCTGACATAAATTCTGCATGCTCAATATTTCTCAGCAATTCTCAAATTTCCTACTGCAGTTAAACAATTGTCAAGTTTTAGATCTAAACTGCCTGAAAAATTCTTCACTGACAGCCACAGTTTAGCTTCACAACCATAAATGATAATATCTACAGCAGAGTTCTCCCCTCATCTTTGACAGTTTCAATGTTAAAGCCAGCAGCAGATACAAAGAGCCTGTTATTATGCTGCACATAAAAATAAAGGTCAGACTGGAAATCATAAAAATGTTTTTCTGGAAGATGACATCGTGATTGCTTCTTTCAGTCTGGTGAATATCAAATCAGCTGTTAATTCATTCCCCAGTCACACTACAAGTACAAAGCTTATTTGTTGTAAGACAAAGCTTGTGAACAAGACATCAAATACCTACTATCTGATTTAGGGCCTCTGCAGCTCGTGTCATCACCAGCTGTCACTCCTGGGAGCAGCAGCTGCAAACATCTATGTATTTTTTTTAATTCTGTTGATTTGTGTTAGTTGTGCTTCACCTTAAGACTGTACCACAGGTACCTCTGGCATCTCTTCCCAGATTAAGATGTTCTCAAATAGGAATGTCAGGACCAGCACTGCCTACTTTCCTTTTACTGCTCGTACAAACTCCTAATAGCTTAGAGATATCTCCCCTCAAGGGACCCCTTCTTCTAGGTTAAACTCAAGGGATACTGGAAAACAATGGACACAAGCTTAAAAGCAAAAATAAAAAAACACCAACAAAAAGCCCACCACAAAACTGCCCCATTTTATTTTTGCTAGACCAAGAAGATTAGAAAACTTGCCACCTATGCACACTGTGCTCCTTCACATATCAAATATGCCTAAGGGATGTTCAGAGCCTTTTTTACAGAGCCCTGAATCATGTTCATGCTCCAAATCATTAAATCTTTCAGTTTCTCGAGGCTTCATATAAAGCTAGTTGTCTTCTCACTAAGCTTCACAATTAAATTAGGACCTTGAACAGAAAACTCCCCTACTTCTCTTTTTTCTCTTATCCAGACTTACCTCTGAGGTCCCACTCGTATGAGTTTCTTTGGATACAGAGCTTAAGACCCACACTTACAACCTATTTAAGGAAACCGTGAGCCATAACTCCCCCAAGGAAACAAGTTTCAGCTTGCCTGAACTCCTTCTTGACCTTCCATTTTAGAAAATTTTGCTGTCCTTGCTTGGGGGGTACAGCATAATCCTTGCCCTAGGTGATGATGTATGTGCATACAGTAAGACATGAAAAGAAACATGTTCAATTTCAAAGCCCACATCTGCAAAGGGAAAGAAATAACTACAAGTCACACCCATATATGACCACTGATCACTTGAAGTTTGGCTCCAAACAGTGGAAATCAAGTAAACTAGGTTCTTCAGTGATTTTACATCACTAAAACATTTTTACGTTAGAGATAGTCTATTTTCCAAAAAGCAAAAGAAAAATAATGTAACTAAAAGATTATATATACCCCAAGCAATATGGGATTTTAAATGAAGCAAAAGAGAAATGAAATAAGGACAGGAGCAGAGACATGAGCAAGGCAAGGAAATGAAAGAGTGTTTGGGGCTTGTGTGGTGGGGTTTTGGTAGCAGGGGAGGGGGCTACAGGGGTGGCTCCTGTGAGAAGCTGCTAGAAGCTCCCCTGGCTCCAAGTCAGACCAACTCTGGCCAAGGCCAAGCCCATCAGCAACCGTGGTAGCACCTCTGGGAAAGCATAGTTAAGAAGGGGAACTTGCAGCAGGGGAGGAGATTGGAATGTGAGAGGAACCCCTCTGCAGATACCGAGGTCAGTGAAGAAGGAGGGGGAGGAGGGGGTGCCTGAGGAGGCTGATGGCCCTGCAGCCCGTGGTGAGACAGCAGGCTGTCCCCCTGCAGCCCAGGGAGGGGAGCGGGGGAGCAGATGCCCACCTGCAGCCTGGGGAAGAGCCCACGCTGGAGCAAGGGGATGGCCCCTGAAGATGGCCATGACTCCATGGGAAAGCCCGTGCTGGAGCAGCCTGCAGCCCGTGGGAAGGACTCACATTGGAGAAGTTTGTGAAGGACTGTCTCCTGTGGGAAGGGCTCCAAGGTGGAGCAGGGCAAGAGTGAGGAGTCCTCCCCCTGAGGAGGAAGGAGCGGCATAGACAACGTGAGGAACTGACCCCAACCCCAGTCCCATCCCCCTGCGCTGCTGGAGGGGAGAAGGTAGAGAAAATCAGGAGTAAAGTTAAGACGGGGAAGGAGGCAGGGGTGGGGGGAAGGTGTTTTAAGATTTGGGTTTACTTCTCAGTATCCTTGTTTTGATTTGATCAGTAGTAAATTAAATTGATTTGTTTCTCCCCCAAGTCGAGTTTGTTTTTTGCCCTTGACCACAGTTGGTAAGTGATCCCTTCCTGTCCTTATCTCGACCCACGAGTGGTTTATATTTTCTCCTCCCCATCCCATCGGGGCCAGGGGGAAGGAGTGAGCGAGCGGCTTCATGGTGCTTTGTTGTCGGCTGGGCTCAAACCACAACAAAGGGATACAAATGATCAATATACAGATGGAGGACATTTAAAGCTGAAGTTGAGAGAAAAGGATAGATTTTGTGGAGGAAAAAATAAGATTAAACAGTAAACAATAAATCAATCCCACATAGCAAGCAGCAAGGAAAGGCATACTGATGTAGGTACTTAAGCCCTGAAACACTGTATCAACACCAATACCAATATTTAGACATTTCTGAGGAGGGAAGCTGCTTCTTCCCTGGAATCACTGCTTGGAAAGCATTACTTTAAAAATAAACAAAAACTCACAATGTGATTCTCCCAAAACTTGTACTTCCAGCTAGTCAACAGCAATTCCTTAGTTACCGGTGAGCAGTATAATTTCACTTTCAAGCTGTGAGAAGACAAAACCATATATGAGTGTTTTTTAAAGTAGAGGCAGGGAACAATCTAACGATGCATCAGCACCTGGCACCTAGTACATCAAAACATGGGCTCAGACCCCTCTCTCCTCTGAAGAGACTTGCAGAGCAGCAAGCCTGCAGGAGCTGTTTTGCCCCAACCTGAAGCAGGATGAATGCTAGTTAGTCCACCTTGTTGAGCAGGCTTTTCTTCAACACAGCAAACCCAAAGACTTACCTGTGTGTGCCTGTGCCTGCCTGGTTTCGTGCAGACAAAAATAAAGTGTGTGGCACATGGTCACATGTACATGTATCTTTGCTTGTTTCTGCACCCACCACGGTCTGTTTCAGACGTGCATGCTTTCCCTGGAACAGGCATTTGAGACAGCTGGCATTCAGCACAACACCGAGTACCTCCTATAAAGCACTAGCTTTTGCACAGGGCACAAAAAGACCTGACAAGCAAAGAGAGATTCTCTGCTTGCATTTGAGCAGATGCAACATCTTCTCTAATAACAGTGCCTAGGAACTGGCCCACAACCTCTCTGTGCCCATTACCATGTTTGACCATACTCATGGTGAAAAAGAAAAGGTCTTCCTTGCCCTTTCATTTCATTATGCACCTCCAAGAAGAGCCTGGCTCCATGTTCTCTGCCCCTACCTGCAATGACACACGGTTGTCTCCCACTCTTAAGGCTGAAGATATCCAGCTCAGCCTCTTCTCACACATCACGTGCTCCAGCCCTAGACCAGCTTGGTGGTCCTGCTGCAAAACACCAATGTCGTGTTTTGTCCAGGGGAGCCCAGGACTGGACTCAGTACTCCAGACAAAGTCTCACAAGCGCTGCCCAGAGGGGAACAAAACTCCATCAAACTGCTGGCTACCCGCTTGCTCACACACCTCAGAGCACAGCTGGCCTCCTTCACAGCACAGGCACAGTGCTGTCTCCATGCACTGACACACTCCCAGGGAACAACAGCAGGGATCCTTGTGAAGTTCATGAACCTCACAAGGTTCAACAAGGCCAAGCACAAGGTCCTGCACATGCATCAGGGCAATCCCCCATATCAATACGGGCTGGGTGATGAATGGATTGAGAGCAGCCCTGCAGAGAAGGACTTTGGGATACTGGTGGACACAAAATCGAACATGAGCCGGCAATGTGCACTGGCAGCCCAGAAGGCCAACCATATCCTGGGCTGCATCACAAGAAGTGTGGCCAGCAGGTTGAGGGAGGTGATTCTGCCCCTCCACTCCACTCTCGTGAGACCTCACCTGGAGTACTGTGTCCAGCTCTGGGGTCCCCAACACAAGAAGGACATGGACCTGCTTGAGCAGGTCCAGAAGAGGACCACAAAGATGATCAGAGGGCTGAAACACCTCTCCTGTGATGACAGGCTGGGAGATCTGAGGTTGTTCAGCCTGGAAAAGGCTCCAGGGAGGCCTTATAGTGGCCTTCCAGTACTTAAAGGGGGCTTATAAGAAAGATGAGGACAGACTTACCAGNGCACTGGCAGAGGATGCCCAGATAGGTTGAGGATGCCCCATCCCTGGAAGTGTTCAAGGCCAGGTTGGATGGGGCTTTGAGCAGCCTGTTGTAAAGATGTCCCTGCCCGTGGCAGGGCGGTTGGACTACGTGATCTTTGAAGGTCCCTTCCAACCGAAACCATTCTGATTTCGGTGACTCTGTGATCCGTAACAGCTTCCTTACGCTATTTCCTCACGCTTTGCTTTGAACCAGCCGCCTCCTCCTCAGGGCTCCTGACC
>VYZV01041745.1:43517-59495 GCA_013401275.1 Pandion haliaetus
GCACCCTTTGTTCTGAATGGAGAGAAGTTGGCTCTTCTGGGCACAATTCATTTCTTCCAGATGTGAATATGTAACATTTGCTTTGAACACCTTGCTGTGACATCAGCTCTGCAGAAGCTGTCCACACGTCTGCTACTCTGAGACACCCGGTAAATGCGAGGTACCATGCTTACTTTCACTCGTTAGGGAATTTGAGTAAAATGTTTTAAGATGCCAAAACTCTAGATAATTGACCAGTAGTACAGATTATTGTTATGTAAACCAGTAGGTGTGTTCATAATAGTTACAGAAAAAATATTACTAATATCTCCCATCTCTAGACTGTAAACCAAGGGGTATCTAAACTACGTTTTAGGCATGGAATATCAGTGTACATTAGACCATCTGTCTTATGGATATTCTTCCTTCATTTGAACCTAAGATGGTGGCCAAATCAAGATGTGAAATAGAGGATTTACAGCTCCAAGTCAAAATAAGTAGTATGGGTGCAATATTCAAAAGATCTCATTTGCAATAGGTGACAATGATCTAGTCACCTTATTTAGACTGCTTGGAAATTTTTAGCTTAAATTTGTATGAGCTCTGTTAGAGAAGTGACTGAAAGGTACTCAGAAGAAACTGTGAAACTTTTTTATTCAGGAAGGTTTTAATGGCATATAAATAGAGAATTACTACAATGACAGAAGTAAAGCATCACTACAGTAAATTTCACTTCAGATTTTCATTATGATTTCTTTTTTATTTGGATTGCTCTGGTTGTACTTTTTAAGAGAGGCCTTTTTGCATACTTTGCGATCAATCAGTGGGAACAGAACAATTATCAGGATAAGCCATCTGTTTTGTCATTTTAAAATAGTAGATCTCACTTTGTTAACTTTATAGTTTCCTAAAAAAGAAATCTTCCAGTGGACATGGAAAGAACCTTCAAAAAATTCACAAAAATAGATGCATTGTATAGCCAACTCAAATTTATTGACAGAAATCGTTTCTATCGGCACACACAGAATAAGTGAGAATGTTTGCTACAGCCATTTTCTCAGTCTATAAAAAGGACATAGTTGGGCATTCAAGAACAGGAATTAAAACTGCAGGTAACTTTTTAGAGCTTAACTTTTTTTTAAAGAAAGACTTTTAAAAATCGCAACAAATGTAAAAGATTATTCTGAGCATCCCTTATTTTGCCTGACTACACCTCATTGTTTTTGCAATACTGCTGGATGCTTTCTCTCTTCTATTATGTTTTAAAACAATGAGTGTGCATTTCATACCACCCGTGGAGATTTCTTTTCATTTCAAATAAGTAGCATGGGAATTCATGTTCCACTTCTGAAATGCCAATTTTGTATGAGTTGGCAGATTCTTCTCACTTTGTGAGAGTGAATTACCTAGATTTTATTACTTACATTTTTCAGCATTGTCAGTGTTCTAAAAGGTTGAATCTCACTGTAATATTGAAAAGATTAATAGGATGAAAAGGAAAGATAAGCTTTGTAATTAGTGCTGGAGACCAGTTTACAGACATAGCCTTTGTCAGCTCTAATGCTATATTTGGAAGTTCGCTCACTTCATTAGCCAAACAGCAGGTTTTGTATTGACAGTGAGTTTCAGTTATAATTGTCCTTTGACATCCAGTTTGTATCCATATTTCACTCCAGTTCATGCTGAACTTAAGGTTACATAAAACCACTCTCTTTTTTTAAAGACCATATCTGTGTGATGGCCTTAGCTGTGAAGCTGAATGGGTTCCTCTCTTTAAAAAGAAACAGGTACAGGGGTTCTTGCCTGAGTTCAAGTTTGTGATCAGAAGATAACATTAATCTAGTATAAGGATGTTTTCTTGAGTTAATTCTTAGAACCATAGAAGGGTTTGGGTTGGAATGGACCTTAAGGATCATCTAGTTCCAGCCCCCCTGCCATGGGCAGGGACACCTTCCACTAGACCAGGTTGCTCAAAGCCCCATCCAACCTGGCCTTGAACACTTCCAGGGATGGGGCATCCACGACCTCTCTGGGCAACCTGTTCCAGTGCCTCACCACCCTCACAGTAAAGAATTTCTTCCTTACATCTAAGCTAAATCTACCCTCTTTCAGTTTAAAGCCATTACCTCCTGTCCTATCACGACATGCCCTTGTAAAAAATCCCTCTCTGGCTTTCTTATAGGCCCCCTTTAAGTACTGGAAGGCCCTATAACGTCCTTCTGGAGCCTTCTCTTCTCCAGGCTGAGCAACCTCAATTCTCTCAGCCTGTCTTCATAGGAGAGGTACTCCATACTTCTGGTCATCTTCGTGTCCCTCCTCTGGACCTGCTCCAACAGGTCCATGTCCTTCTTATGTTGGAGGCCCCAGAGCTGGATGCAGTACTGAAGGTGGGGTCTCACCAGAGCAGAGTAGAGGGGCAGAATCACCTCCCTCGACCTGCTGGTCACGCTTCTTGTGATGCAGCCCAGGATACAGTTGCCTTCTGGGCTGCAAGTGCACATTGCCAGGTCATGTTCAGTTTTTCATCCACTAATACCCCCAAGACCTTCTCTGCAGGGCTGCTCTCAACCCATTCATCGCCCAGCCTGTATCCATATTTGCAATTGCCCCAACCTGTGGGCAGGACCTTGCACTTGGCCTTGTTGAATATCATGAGGTTCGCACGGGCCCACCTCTCAAGCCTGTCAAAGTTCTTCCTGAAGTGACTTTGGTATTCAGCTGTGCTTGTTGAGCATGAAGCTGATACTTGAGTGCTAGCAAGTTTTCTTCTGCTACCATTATGCTGGATGTGTCTCTTTCAGTCAAAAAAGCTGTCAAAAGAATGTTATGTGTCAGTATTTTTTCTTATTTGATAAATCTGTAACTGAAATGGCTGTCACCTCAGTTTTAAGCATGTTCAAAACTGTTAGCTTACTTTTGTCTTAATTTAAGGTCTCTAAGTTGTGAAAAAGTGTCGGAAGTAAGCAATCTGGGGAAGCTGTGCTTCATTTTGGGGGTGACACAACAATTCATATCAAGATAAATAACTTATTTCTGAATGCCATTGCAAAAACTTTTTTTACTGAACTTTAGTAACTTTAAAGAGATTGAGATAAAATCGCATCTCTCCATTTTATTGCCTAGAGATGAAAACATGTGCTATTTGGGTGATTTGAGTCTTAATAAAAGGTAATTCTGTGAAAATACTTTCCAAGGTACTTTTCTTATCTGTTGGTATTCCTCTTATCAGGGAATACTGTAATGCTTTCAATGACCATTTGCAGCAGCTCAGCAAATGGATGATGGCAAGGCTTTCTGTTAGCAAGTGCTTACCAGCTGCCCAAGTCTGATGTACTTCATCTAGTTCTAATTCACTTCGTGGCTTTGTACAAGACAAGAATAAATGCTTCCTGTGCCTGTTGAAGCTCATAAAAGGAGGTAAACTTTTCCAAGACCTACTTTTCAGGCACTGTGTTTGACTGCTACAAGTGAAATGGGAAGGGTGCAATCTCTGAATTCATCCGGTTACACTGGGGAAATAAAGGCTGCATTTGTGTGTTCTAGGCTGGTTTTCTATGTTTTCAGCCTTTACTTGAATTTGTTATGGAACAGTATTGTCTGAAAGTGATACTATGGTTATTTGGTTGCTGTGCAGTCACAGCAGCTCAAAGCACCACACAGAAGGATGGTACAAGCATTTTAATTGTCACGTTGGTACCCGAGTGAACAGTTGTCTTTCCAGCTCTGAAGACAGTTGAACCTCAACCTTTTGGTTTTCAAACATGGTTCCCTTGTTTCAAGGTGTTGAAAATTGTTGACTGGCTTCAAATTTGTTAAAGGCAACTTTCTAACTCAAACAGCTGTTGATACTGCTGTTCCTCACATTTTCTGGTACAAGTGAAGTCTGTCTGAAAGCAGCTTGAATGGAGCTGCCTTGTGGTCTTTGCAGGTGCTCTCCTATTACCCCAGTTCCACTGGATTTATATTTATTTGTAGGAGCTGCTTTCTTAGTAGCCTGCCTGTGCTGAGCACCTCTTGGCAAGTTGTAATTACTTAATAAAACACATTTTTCCTTCTTGTTGCAGTTGAGACTTTGCATTTACTTCAAGTCTGAAGCCCAGCACACTCGCAAACAGTATTTTGGGAGGGTGACTGGTGAATGTCTACTGTCAGGAGAGTTCCAGGTTGGCACCAAAAAACCCCTGCAGCATAACTTTGAACAAACATGACCGTTTTTATGGATACCCTGTTCAGCTAGTGTATTTACATATCTCAGTGTTGGGATAGAGTATCTTTGCTGGTTGGTGCTTTTGTGGCCCTCTTTTCCCTCAATACTCTTCCATATTCTCTGCCTTCGCAGGCACCCCACGCTCATGGATCTCTTGAAAGTCCTTCAGTCTTTTCTTCTACTTGCCAGTTAATGCAGCTTGATGCTAGCAAATTACATGCACATGGGACTAAATTCACTATGGAAGTATAAACACAGCCAGGTTGCTGCAGCTGCTGGCACTTACACCTCTCAGATAAGCACATACATCCCCGTCTCTCTGGTGATGACACCCAGACCTGTGGTCCTTGTCACCCATGGTCCCTTCTCCAGGGTCTGGCTCACAGGATAGTCAGTGAGATGACACAGAAAAGGTAATTGAGAATGGGCCTTAACAAGAAGACAGGCCAGACTGGAGGGATCAGGGGCAGGGCCCAGTCAGGTGAATGTCCTGCCCAAAAGCCTGCTCGCATGTGTCTGACCCCTCCAGCCTCCCTCCTTGCCATCTTCCCATAGTTGTTCTACCCTGATCCTTCCCTGCCTGTGTCTTCCGTCCTTCCCCTAAACATCTCCTAGTAAGTTTTGTGCAGTCCCCCAAGCTCCCTCAAATATCTCTTAATATTCACACTAGCTATGTTTCTTCCTTCTTATCAGTTACAAAATCGAGGCTGACCCTCTCCAAGGCTGGAGTAGTTCTTTTAATGGCCCATCAGTCAGTGCCTGACAAGCTCTGGCCTCTGTTATTATCTCTCTTATCACCTGCTCATTAATGTTTGTGTGTCTGTGTGCTTAATTTAGCGGTTTCCTCATTATTTGTTATTTCTATGATATGAAATAGTCCTTAACCAAATAACTTACTGAACTAGATGCTCTTGTATTTCACATGTCTTCATGCCAGCCTCCCCAAGGCAGGCAGCTTGGCAGCAATGTGAAGTACGATGCTGTGTAGAGGCACCTACGCAGCAGGACCTCTGTGATGCTGCTGCTGCAGATGTATGGGCAGGTGGCAGCTCTAAGGACGTGGAGACAAAGGGAAAGGAATGCCTAAAAACAGGAGGAGGAGGATGGGGGAGGGAGGGAAAAAGGGCACGAGTTCAGGGAAGGACAAGCGTGTGTGAGGAGTCAACCACACAGATGCATCAGCATTTTGCCAGCGATCTTGTACCCACAGAAACCTCCTCCCTTGCTGGCAGGAGCTCAGCTCCTGCTGGCTGGGGAAGCAGGACACAGTCCCAGCTCCTCGCTGCAGATGTTAGTCCTGCCTTGGCAGGAGCACCCAAATGCCTCAGCCAAGGGGAAGGTGTCCTGCTTGGGTTGATAAGCTGCAAGCAGCTGCTTGGTTTTGCAGGGGGGATGGAGCAAAAAGCAGGTGGACTGGACACATGGCAGGTTCTTCATTTTTGCCCAGTGCGTCTAGAGGATGTCAGCTGCGCTGTGCTGTCCTAGGGAGCATCCTCGTGCCAAATACATGATGTTTTTGAGGAACAGCCAATGCTGGGATGTGAGCGGGGAAGAGCCAGCAGGTGGGCTGTGGGTGCTAGAAGATAGGTGCCAGGATGCTGTGCATGGAGAGATGGGCTGGAGCCAGGCACGCTTGATACAGGGATGTGTTGGGCAGCGTTTCTGGAGGAAAGAGGATGGTGGCCCTGCAGATCTGCCTCTCTCAGATCTTGGCTCTGGTTTCCTGAAGCTATAGACAGCGGAGCTTTCACTCTGTAGCCCTGTTCTGCAGCTGCAGCGGGTAGAGCCTGCCAACTCCTATCCTAACCTCCCTGACAGATCCATCTCCATCTTGTTCAGAAGGAACTTGAGTTGCAGCCCAGAGGGACTCTGCTTCTCTCCATCAAGTCTTCAAAAAGGAGGAGGTCTATCTATCAAGGGCTGAAAGATCACTGTTTTGAGGAGATGCTCGTTAAAAACATGAAATATCTGTTTGATAGCCTATTACTTACAACGTTCATCTCACCAAGTGAGAAAAATTACTATACTTGCAACTACAAAGACAGAGATTTATTTAAAATGTCATTGAATTAATATTTTGTCAGACCAGAGCAGTATTTCAGCAGAGAAGAAAGATTTATGGATCTGAAGGATGAATTCAGAAGAGGTGTTTAGAACAGATACTCATTGGTAGTATGTATATTGCAGGCAGATTGTTGAGAATGCAAGGCAAGAGAAAGAGAACATAAAAGCTTAAGTATGCTACAGACAGCAAGAAGACATTAAAATGTCATTGGGAATCTTAGTTTAGGAATAGCTTCTCTGTTATTTACAGTTTTACCGTTTGTATCCATCAGATAGGAAAAAACCCACAACAAATGGTCATAATTCCTGCTTTACTATATCAGAGCAAAGTAGTAGGATTCATCTACACCAGATGAAATGATTTACCATCTGTAACTGAGGAGGATGTGAAGCATCACCTGCTAAATATAAACACTTTCAGTTCAGAAGTCTGCGGTCATGTACGCTCCCAGTCTTAAGCCCAGTAGCTCAGGACTCTCTAATTCACTAATTTTAGATCTTTACAAACTTTGGAAAACTGGAGAGGTGCCAAAGGACATGATCCAGTACTTAAAAGGGAATAATACCAGACTGGATAAACAGACTCCAGTCAGGGATAAATTAATGAAGTGGTTACATTGGGACTCTGTCAATAAAGAAAAAGAAGTTAGAAAGTATTTTCCTCTGTGCTCAGCTGATCACATGCATCTTGGCTGATTTAAAGTATCAGCAACGAGCCACAGGAGAGATGAAGAAATAGGTGCTTCAGAGGTTTTGCTTCTGGAACATCTTATTTTACTGCCTGAGGACTACCGCAGTTTGTAACCACTATCAACGATCTCAGCCCAGAGTTACCTAAATATAAGCGGTGGCTGGTGCTGTGCAAGACCCCGAGATGAGCGGTTCACACCTCTCACATGGGATGGAACCCCTCCACCCTCAGACTCTGTGAAAACCATCAACTTTTAGTAAGATAACAGCTCCCCTGTGCAAATAGGATTTAAATTACTTGCTTTTCAATTCAGAGGCTGTAGCTGCTGCAGGTTTTGAATTGCACAGCCCACGGAGAGGGAAAAGCCCATGGTTGCTGGCAGTGCCAGCTGGAAACATTTCAGCACAGGAGGCAGCAGTCTGGATTTCAGGCAGGTGTTTTAGTCACCCTGTGGCTAATGACCATTTAATGGGGCGTGTGCCTCAGGGACACCGAGTTTTGGGAAGGAAACCTCTTTCCCCTGGATGTGCTTGGCTGCCAGGTAGCCTTGTGGTGACTTGGGAAGATGCAGGAGTCATGCAGACCCTGGGTGCTGGTGGGATGACCTCTCCTGGCACAGTGAAGCACGCTTGCTGCAGGCAAGGAAGGTCCTTCACCTCACCTCTCCGCAGAAAGCACCACAAAACCCTGTATTTCAAGGGTGTGGTGGGGCCAAGGGGACCATATGCACATAACGAGGAAAGACAAGGCGGCAGAGGGGTTTTTTTTTTCTGTTCATCCTGCTGTGGAAAGCTTAAATGACAAGATAGAAAACCTGCAAAATCGGGAGGTGGTACTGTTGTTCTGTGTCCTTTTGTAATTTGTTAAAAGTAGCATTTTTTTCCTCTTGAAAATACAGTAATAATCGAGATTTCCAGATTTCGGCAGGTGTGGGCTACGGATGAGAAGGCTAGGGTTGTGTCTGCTGTGTAGTGTGTGGCTAGTAGAAGGCCTGTTAGGATTTGTGTTATTAGGCAAATGCCCAGTAAGGAGCTGAAATTTCATCAAGCAGAGATGTTTGGAGGAGTGGGCAGGTCAATTAAGGAGTTGTTGATTATTTTCAGTAGGGGGTGGGATTTTCGAGGATTGGGGGCCATTTATTTGGTCTAGTGTGGGACAGGAGGAGGAGTAGGATGGTCGAGAGGGCGAAGGATCCGAGGTAGGTTTTAATTAGCCCGGTGTGTAGGGGGGTTGAGGTTTTGGATGCTATTAGTTGTAGGTGGGCAAGCCTTTCAGGACCTAGTTTTTTGTATCAGGATAGGTCAATTAAGTGAGTGGCAATCTTTTGTCCGTTGTTTAGTAGGGTGGTGGAGCTTAGGCGGTGTGTGAGATGGTTGAAGTAGCCTAGTGTGGAGGAGAAGTTTGAGTACATAGTTTGTTTTGGTGGGGTAAGGGTGTGGGCTATGCTTGAGAGTTCTAGGGCTAGGATAATACCTAGGATTGTGATGATAACGGCCGCGGTTTTTGTGAGTGCAGGTATAGTTATTGGCGGGGTTTTTGAGGCTGGGATGTAGGATGTGATGAGTAGGCCGGCCACAATGCTGCCAATGGCAAGGCGTGTGATTGGGTTTGGTGAGGGTTGGTGTGTTTTCATTTATAGGGGTGGTTGTGGGTGTGCGAGTGAATCCAGTTTGGACTAATATTGTCATGCAGAAGCTGTAGGTTGCTGTAAATGATGTGGCTAGAAGTGTTAGGAGTAGTGCTCAGGCATGTTACTGCCACCCTCCTTGGGCTGACAAGTGATGCTGCCTAAGTTGAAAATGCAGTAGATGTGAGGGCTGGTTTTGCCGTTACCTTCACCAGTGTCCCCGGTTCAGCTGGTGCACAGGCTCCAAACAAAATGACAGGCATCAGTTCAAGCGGCTTTCCCCTGCTCTTCAAAGGGATGTTTTGAAGCAGGCTTGCAGGTGCTGCCCCACTAAAAGTCTGCTACCAACTTGAAAGAAGAGTTGGATGTCAGCAAATTGCTTATACAAGTATCAGAGGCTCAGAAGGGAAATTTTCATGATACGTGCATACATATATATATTTTTTTAATGAAACATTTCTCTTTTTGAAGATATTTTTTCTCAAAAATAAAAGATCTTGAAGATATTTTTCTCTAAATCTTCTTCTCTCAAATGCTGTGACTCTTTCAGTTGAGATTTTGGAGCATGAAGGAGCAGATAGGAATGGATACATTAAATACGATTATTATTGTTATAAGACGGATACATTAAATAAGATAACTTAAAAGACGGAGAATCCACAATCCTCATGAAACTCAAACTGCTGGAAAACCCAAAGGAGAGTGAAGATTATAATGAATAACTCTGACAACACATCCCCATCTCTGAATGTTTCAGCTTCTTCATATGTTCAGTCTCTCATCTGATCTCCGAGAGCTAAACATATGTGTGGAAAAAGTAAAATGAAATAGTTTTGCGGTACCATTTAAAGCCTGCTGCCTGTATTTCCCAGCTCGGAGGGATGCCACGGGCTGAGACTCGCACTGAATCTGTGAGCTCATGCCTCCCTCTGCTGACTGCCTCCCCCAAACCTCTCCTTGACTGCAAACGATAAAAGGCCGTGATTTTTTTTTCCCCCTCCTGTTGGACTAATGTTCCTCCCCATGTCCCAAGCAACGACCATAGCGACCAGGGAGCTGGTGGATACGGGCTGCTCAGATCAGCCCCAGCCCCACAGTGCTGGCGCTGGTCACTCCAGCAGTGCCATGTTCCCCCGTGTGGCATCTGCCCCTTGAGTCCCACTGCCACTGGAGTTCATTAACACTATAATAATGTGTGACTCCTTGTTTAAGGGGAAAATCTCTGAAAGCTGTAAGGCAGAGACTCAAAGAAAGTTGCTGTAAGCTGAGAGAAGCAAGTAAGGACCTTTGGCTAGATCACTAGATTACAGCTGGAGTACGCTAGAAATATTTTTTATTAATTTTGATTCAGTTTGAATGTGTCTGTAACACCACTTCATATCAGTTTAAAAAAATCTCTCAGTCCTTACAGGCAGCTGAGTAAAACTGACTGTGGGAACTGCAAAACATAAAGGTTTTGGTTTCTCTTCCCTTTTCACATGCATTCTTCAGAAACCCCACTTCCTCGCAGCAAAGCACATCCCCCAGGCACATGCAAAGGCATGAAATGTGCAATTTCAGCATTGCAAGAATAATTGGAAAAAAATCATGCCCCTTGCTCTGAGGTGGAGGAGCAATGCTGGAAGTCCTCGAGCTGGTTTTCCCCTTCCTTCAGGTGACCCTTTCCACAGAGGGAGACAAACACAACTCTTCTGGGACCACAGAGAGGGATCTCAGGGTCCTAAACATCTTGTCCATTTTTAACTCTTCCAGAGCATTTCCTCAGGTTGGGGGCTGACAGAGATGAGTGTAAAGTCCATTGTAACGAAGCAGGTTTGTTAATCAGGTTCCCTTTGGACTTAAAAACACAGGTGGAAACAGCTCCTGGGTCCTCCAGGAATTTTGGGTTCTGGAAGCTTTGTTAGAAAGCTCCAAAGAAAATTGTAGCCTTTCAAAATAAATCATGCCAAATAGAATAGCCAAAGGGCCATCCCACTGGGAGCTGAAGGCTGATTTAACGGTGCAAAAACCAATTACCAGGCTGTAATCACTAACGGCTGCGTCAGGAAGCTGAAATTGCTACGGGGAAGGAGGCAGGAAAGCAGTGGCTGCTGTTGCTGGAGCTGTGACTAAGATGAATTGCAGCAGAAAGCCAGTGCTAACAAAGAGTTACGGAATAAATTGATGCATTAGAAAACCCAGCGCATTAGATCACTTGAAAGGACACACAGAGCATCAGAGAGCCGGGTCGGTGAAGAGCTAAAGACAGCACTGCCCACACAGTTGAGTTACTGACCTCCACCTTGGGACTCGAACAGCCAGCTGATGAGTTAGGGAGGCAGCAGCACCAATGACATATAATTAGCCTTGGGATATATTAAAATTTTCATATATGTGCTGAATTAAATCTTTGCCCAGAGTACAGGAAAAACCACATGATGGCCTTTAGAATAAATAAAATATTAGACAGGAGAGAGCATATATTTTTTTATGAGTCTACAGTGCTGATGTTCTGAAGAGACTCCAAAGCTCTCTGCAATTTATGGGCCAAATGTATTTCTTGGAAGCAATGCCAGGACTACTTTTGAGAAAGGAGAGCTAAAGCTCAGCATGTAAACCTTGGAACTGCTCTAACAGACACAGCCAGCTGTGATAAATGTAAAGCACACTAAATGAGAACAAGGGAACGCAAAGTATGCCCAACCTGAGCAGAACAAACCTTTGCAATGTTAAAGCATCTGAGATTTCCTTTTATAGTATTTCCTCCATTAAAAATCAGGTTGTTTTTTATTTCAGAGCTGAAAAGCATACGTACTTTTCACTGAATATTGATATACTTACTTTAAATTGTAGAAAGAAGTGAGTCAGTGTTATGGGGCATCAGAATTGTGGCAGTCATGGATGTACTTGTTTTGAACTTGATATTAGCAGCTTGTCTTTATTCTCAGACAATACAGCTTGATTCAGTTTTTGCAAAAAAAAGATCAGTCCCTGTGAGAAAGAGAACAAATCACCAATCAAATGGGTCAAATAATTTTATCATTTGTTCAATTCCACCGGGTTGTAACGAGGGAACAGAGGATCCCCTAAGCTTTGAACTGTGGCAGAAAACCAACAGCTCATGCGTTCTGTCCCATGAGTAAGCATCAGCAGATACAGAGTGTGGACCCCCAGCACACCCACGTTGCATCACTGCCCAACCAAGCAAGATATGGAATATGCATGAAGAAGATTGATAGCATTTTCACTGAGGATGAGACATGTATTCTGAGTACTGACATAAATGTTAAGGTCTTTAACCAATGTGCCGAGGCATGGTCTCATTTTCCAAGGGAGATTTCAGAGGTTTGAAGAGCTCTGAAATATGAGTTCACTGGATCCTGCATCCTGAGTCATGTGTATCAGCCTCTTGATGGCAGCAGGGTTTGTTCCTGGAGCTCTGGCTGCAGGACAGGCACCACACCAAATGCGTTCTATTCCATGGATGGAGTAGGAGCTGCTGCCAAATTATTTTTTTTCCTCAGTTTGTACTTGTATAAAGAGGCTTCAGGTTGAAAGGATGTCTAGTTTCCAATGCCAATCCCCTTTCCTCACTTTATACTATTTTTCACAAGTCAATGAAACTCCATCATTAAAGCAAGGTGATTTTCTGCTCCCCACAACTCAGCCTGAAAGGTTGTCCTAGAATTGGTCTCCTTTGATTGACTGAAATCCCCCAGTCTGAACATGATACTACAGGTGCGTCCTTCATAGCCATTTGCTCTTGTGCCAACATAACCCATTAGCTTAAACATTTTATCTCGCTCTCTAGCATTTACTCCTCCCCATGCTGTGTATAAAACCCGCAGTATCCCTTCTTGACCTCCCTGTTGCAGGACTAACCAAGCCAAGCTTTTCAGTCTCCCCTTGGAAGACAGGCCCTTGTGCTGATCATGCCACCGTTGAGCTCCTCCCAATACCTGTTTCAGAACAAAACAGTCTCTCCTGAGTGTGAGTGGCCAAAATGATGAACAGACTCCAGATGGGATCTCACTGGTACTTGGTACCAGGGCAGAAATTACTCCTTTTTCCTGTAGAAATTCCTCACCTGGGATCACATCAGCCTCCGCCACTGCTATTCCACATTGGGTCATGGATATCATATGACCGACAGCAAAAGCTTTCTCCTCCTTTTCCATTTCTGACAGAGGAAATCCCAGCTTAGGGCAGAAATTCCTGTTTGTCCTTAAGTGACCCATGAGTCTTGATACCTCCGCACCCCTCTCACTGCTGTTATTCCCGTATAGCCTCCAATAAGTGATCTCCCAGAGAAACTTTTCAATCTTAGCTTGTTTCTTCCCTTCCGTGAGGACTACTGCTACAAAGAGTTATTCATTCCCAGCCTCCGAAGGAATTCAGCTGCATTGTGCATTGACAGAGAGAAAGAAACTCGTGGATGGGACCACGTGCACAGGCAGTGGTCTCACTGAGATACTTGCTGCTGGGGAGCATCATCTCTGGGATGAAGCAGAGCGGCTCCCACGGGACATTTCTCACCTAATGATCGAAGCGTGTGTCCTGTTGAGAAAGAGGACCCAGCTCCACGAGACACACCGTGTGCTGAACAAGTGTTGTCGTCCACTGGAAAGGACACAATTTATCAAACCGTTTGTATGGTGAAAACAGATGCTTGGCCCAGTCAGCTGCTAAATCCGCTACATTATATGTTGGGTGTTACATTAATGGCTCAATCAGATTCTCTCATCAAATCACAGTTGCTGCCTGCTGACCAAACGTGTCACCTAGAGAAGCACGTTGATGCACAAGCAAGTGGTCCAGGTGGGAGATGCAGATGGGTTAAGTGGAGAAGACACGTAGCATTTAAAAAATGAGATACTGCGGCAAAGCATGGGCTGAGTCACTCCCCTGTTCCGATCTCAGCGTGGGCACCTGATCACTTTTTCCCCTTCAGGGTGTGTTTGGCTTGTCCCAGGGCCACGTGACCGGCCACAGGAACCACGGCTGTCCCACACCACCACCGAGGTCCAGCTGCGATTTCAAGTGCTGCCATGGCACCAGCTCACTGGGGCTGTCACCCATCTCTGAAGACCACAGGCTGCTGCATCCTGGAGGTCAAACTGATGGCTATTGCCTAGTGACATTCGATAACAGAAAATATTGTTCTAGATATCTCAAGATGAAGTCTGGTCTTCTTACTCCTGACCAGTCTAAGAGATACCTTTCATACCAAAATCTTAGAGCTTCAAGTGTTGAGGGTGCTGATGATGAGTAAGGAAGGAAGCAACAGGAAGGGCGTTTTTGTCAGTTTACGTCCTAAAGAGGCTGAGACAAGCACAACCTACCACCCTTAGCCAGAAATGTGAAAGGAATCTTGAAATGAGCTATGCAGGTGAAACCCCTGGCAAACCAGATAAATGGTTTTATTTGTCTTATGAACCCCAGCTACTGTAGACTGTATTTCTGAGTGCCATTGGTTGATATCTTCAACTCATCTATCAGCTATTTATTGATGCTATTTATGTTCAAGTAACAGTTTGTGTTTTTCATCAAGTTTTGCCTGTGTTTTGCATTTGTTCTTAATTTATGGCAATTAGTCAACAGATGCTGGAAGAAGGTTATGTCCATTTATCCCATTGAGCCGTAACTCCAAGCATAAGCACAGCACGCAGCGCAGGGGACTCCCACAGTCGCTCCCCTCCAGCGACCCAGTGCTTCCTTTCCTTGGCCCCAGCCAGACCCTGTGCAACCCTCAGTATTTAATCTGGGCAGAGCTAGAGACTGCTCAGGAATACGAGTGCTGAAAAACGAGCATAAAACCAACCGTAAGGTTTCGGTAGGTCAAGAGCACTTGTGTGTCAGGAAGCCACACCCTTCACCCCATGGGATTTTTTTTTTCCGAGTGGCTCAAGATGACATGAAGAGTCTCTCCGCTGAGTCTTGGAGACCCTTCTTCACCAAACAGTGAGTGTGGGAACAAATGCCGGAGGGTTACAGGAGGTCTTTATGACTTTCCACCCAGTACTTCAGCCCAGGATGAAGTCAAGCTCGTCAAAAGCTTGATAATTTTCTGGCCTTGCTTGAATTTATGCCTTTCATCTTTGAAGTTGTGGTGCTTTGGTCTTCAAGCCTGTTGACCACAGGAGGCTGAGTGGCGATCAAGTGCACCCAGAGCCCTGTGTACACAGCACGGGCCCCGAGCTCAAGCAGTCCCGGCATCACTTTTCACCTAAACTGACTGAAATGTTTTGCAAGAAAAGTGACCGGTTTCACTGGATTCTTGTTCAACGGTTGGGGAGCTCCTATGAGCCACAACCGGTGGCCTAAAGGGGGATCTTGGATGACTGGGGGTGGCAGGAATTGGACCCCACAACTGAACTGCACAGACAATTAATATTTGCAGCTGTTTTTCTTCTTTCTCGTCTTTTTACCTACAGATCTGGCCTCTGAATCTTTTCTATCCAGCAAGAAGGAAATGCCCATGTCATTTCCATAAAATTCCGCTCATACTCAGTGGAGTTTGTCTTTCGGGGCAAGAAGCCCCTGGGAAGTCCTGGAGAGGTGTGTGGAGGGGGAGAACAGGGTCAGGGGGAAACAACAGAGCCAGTTCGGACAAAAAATTCAAAATCTGTCCTGGGAGTCATGACATTTAATGCATCTTAATTGGTTTATTTTCATCCTAAAATGCACTTGGAGAAATGTGGTCGTGACCGTCTGGCGATATCCAAGACGAAAAATATTTTGTGAGCACAAGTGATGTAGTTAGAAAAAATATAATTACTTTAAAAATGAAATAAATAATAAAATTTATAAAAAATAAACTAAATGAAAATAGCTATTAAAATAAATAAAAACAATAAATAAATATTAAAGATAAATTAAAATACATTTAAATTAAAATTAATTGAAATTACTCGCCCCACCCCACCCCGGGCTTTCTTGCATGCAAACCCGTCTTCAGCTCTGAAAAAGCAGCAGCAAGCTTTAGGCGAAGCAGAGGCAGTGCACCGGATTTCGCCTGGTGAATCTGAGCGAAAACTTTGCCTAACGTATAGAGCAAAACCGTTTCACTGCCGCCAAGCCCAGCTCCAGGAATAATCACTCCCTTTTATCTCGTTTATGTAGATAACACGTGTAGGTGACCGGGAAGGCTATGTAAGTTCATTTTTCAGCTCTGCCGGTGCCAGAGGTTTTGGGTGAAAAAAAAGAAAAATTAAAAAAAGCTCAATTTCTCCAAACCACAATGTCACCGTCAATAACGACATTTGCTTAAACAACGCAACTTTGTTGAATAATAAATAGACACAATAAATAATAGACCGGTGACCTTAACCCCTTCCCACCCCAGAGGCGGGGCCGGCGACCCCGCAGCGGCGGGGGTAAAGCTCGGCACGAGGGTATGCACCCGCGCCTATAGGCAGGCGCATATACATC
>VYZV01041745.1:68255-84977 GCA_013401275.1 Pandion haliaetus
CAAGACAACCCATGTCTTCGTAGATAACCTGGCACTCTGGTTTCACAAACAGCCTTGTTTTGGAGAGAAACACCCTGCCAAATTCTTGTTTGTGTATTCCCCAAGCATGCTAAGAAAGCAGGTGATATTTCTTAATTGTTAAGAAAATTAGCTGAACTTTACACCTGGTCTCCTCCAGTCTGAAGAAGCTGCGTTGTTTTACAGAAAAAAGTCTGGAAGTTACCAGTTCAGTTACCATAGAAAGTTTCCTCAGAAGTACCTGGCATTTTAAGTAATACACACTCCTTCTCTCTTCTAGATCTACTGGTATCGACAAGGAGACCTGGAACCTAAATTTAGGAACCTAATTTACTATATATTATTTTCTATCGTCATGTTATGTATATGTGCCAACCTGTACTTCCATGAAGTGGGTAAATGATGGACATTGGGAATACCCAGCAATGATGCTACTGTGTCAGACTGCTTTCAGCTCAGGTCTCAGCTCTACCCGAGACAGTCAGCATGAGAGGAAAGAAGTGGGTTGTGCAAGGATAAAACAGTACATGATTTTCATGTAAATGTACATGTAATGTCCCTCTTGTTGGGGAGAATTATTGCCATAAGATGTGACATTCTGCTTTTTTTTTTTAAGAGCTACTGTTGCACTTAAAGAACATTCCAGTTGTACTGATGTTTCAGAATGGCACAAGCTTTTTCATTTTGGAAAAAACTGCGTTTTTTATTACTGTACAAATGAACTGCAGCATTGCAAGGATCTGTAGCAGTATAAATAAATGGCATCTTACAGTTACGTAAGACAAATACTCTTTTATTTTGTTTAAACTGAATATACAATTATTTCTGTTCCCTAGGCAACCATTTAAAACTACAACTTATTTTTCACATTAACAAAACCACAGACTGAAAAAGACCAACTCTTGATTATGAAGAGCTAATTACCGAAATAAATAAAATAATTTATACATGAATCTTTAGTTTCTATAGCTTTTTCTCTCAATCCCTAACTTAACAGGCTGTTGCTCAGCCTAGTGTCTGTTTCAAACCCTTGAATGTAGGAATTGGCTTCCTTTGCCTTGGGGCCCTATGCCCAAATTCTCACAGAGCTATTTCTCCAAGACTTTGCCACCTCCATACCACCCCCCATCTACTAACTTGCTGCATAAATCACCTCTGGAGAGGTGGCCGATAGTGTCATGTAAACAATGAGAGAGACAAATGTTCCAGCCTACTCACAGCAATCTTCAAAGAAGTTACAAGCTTGTGGGGGGAGGCTGGTGGGTCCCAGTAGCTTCCCTTTCTCATAGCCCTTCCCTTTTTATTCAGCTTGCTGTAGTGATGAAGGAAAAGAAAAAAAAAAGAAAAAAAAAAAATTTCCACAAGTGATCTCTCTGAACTCTGTCCATTGCCAGCAACGGACTCCAGGAACAAGCAGACCAGGCAAGTCCCATAAGCATCTGTGTCTTCTTCCTATGCCATACTAATAAGCCAGATGAGATGGGAATACAGACCATTTCTTCATGATGCTGCCCATGCTCCCTGAAGTCTTTGATGGAATACATTTCTTCCTGAAATGCAACAGTCTCTTACTCCATATATTACAAGAGTCAGTAAGTGCAGAAATCCTCACCCATTCTTCATGAAACATGTGCAAACTAAATCTTGCTGTGGCACTAAGAGGCTACAGTCCACAATCCTTGACTTCTGTCCAGTTTTCCAGATGTGCAGCACAGCACACCAGTAACAAGTCAGATCAGAATTGACCACATGGATCCTAGCAGTGAGCACTGCAACAGAGGTTCTTTAAAACACTGAAACACCCCGGCTGAGACATAGTACATCAGGCTTCAGTTGGCTGCTCTGTAACCCTTTACAAATGAGGTAAATAGCCTGAGCAGAGAAAGTGCACTGTAGTCATTTCAAACTGGAAGTTTCTCTTTAAAGATACGGACTGACTGCTTTCTTTGGAAATGTGGCACAGGGTTGTAACTAATTTCATAATGCAAACATGGTCAATAGAAAATGGACACGATTACTGCTTCTCAGTGACAGCTCACTAAATCTTCAACATCCTTTGAATCTTCCGAGTCAGGACTGCCCAACGATGAGCCAATAATGTGTGACCCATCTCCATGATGCTGTAGGATAGGATCTGTCAAGAGACGTAGTACATTAGAACTATTATTTGCTGTGCCATTATAACAAGATACAAAATACACATTTAGGAGGCAGAAAATGCTGTCTGGAATTTTAATCAATTTTAAGCAACGTTGCTCAAATTAGGCAGTTCTCAACTTCTAGTTTCAAGGTAAGCTATGACTAATATGGATGCAACTGGTGTAACTCGCATTTGCACTCAGCAGTTCAGCTGGGATAGAGTTAAGTTTCACAGAAACCTGGGAGGGGGCACACCCCTTCTTAAATCTGTTCTCCCAGAGGTACTACCACCATCACTGACTGGGTCAGCCTGGGCCAGAGGCAGGTCTCACTTGGAGCCAGGGGAGCTTCCAGCAGCTTCTTACAGAAGCCACCTCTGCAGCCCCCTCCCCCACTACCAAAAAAAAAAAAAAAACTGCACCACACAAACCCATAACAATCAGGTATTACTATACCAGGCCTAGTGCTGACCCTCTGATGGCTCTGCAAGGAGACCCTTCCTCTGGAAAGGAATATTTGTTAGGTGTAGCAGTGGGAGAATATATCCATGTTGCTTCCAAGTTTGAGATGACTCTTGGCATTGGGGAGCGTGGCACAAGCTAGCAAGCCCTTCCAGGTGAGTGCTGTGCAAACACACCCCCAAATAGCTCAGCCACTCACCATGAGAGGCATCAAGTGCATTTCTGATGGCTCTGGTCTTCTCTCAAGTAAGAAATTTCATTCAAGCACCAGGCATGAAGAAATGCACACTGAAGAAAGAGTCACTTATTAGCCTATGTGTACTAATTCAGGGCTCAAGGGTGATGGAAATGGCTCAGCAAGTGATGAAGCAGCTGCTGTTCTAATGCTTTTCCCACAGGCTGAAGTGGGACTTTCTTGCACCTCTGCTGATAACAGTTAGGTAACCAACTTGCTTAAAGTTTCATAGCAATGACATGGAAAATTATTCAAGAGAAAGCAAGGATCTAAAGAGTGTTCTTTACAGGAACTCAAAAGTGCTATACTGCTTTAATGAATCCTAGCTCCAGCATCAACCATACAAAGGGACTGTTGTACCTGTTAAAGTTGTCAGGGGCAAGACTGATTCACTGTCTATATCATCTGTTGTCTGGATAAAACCATGGGAAGAAGGAACAATAAGCACAGTCTCATCATCTATTGCAGGCTGATCAACTTGTTCTTCTATTGTTGGAGAACCCAGGTCCTGCACAACACAGAACACGACATGAGAGTGTACTCTTGGTAGCATAAACAGAAAAAACTCCTTTGCTCAGCCATACTCCACAGTAAGCAATAGACTGCCTGGATGAATTTTATCTCATTAAATTGAAATGTCAGCATCTGAGCTAGTTTACTTCAGCATTTATAGGGCATGTTTCATCCTAGTGCAGGCATCTAGAAACAAGATGAAAAGAATTCTACCCTGTGAGCAGTATAAGGGCAGGGGGAAGAGGAAAGGAGGGACTGCAAGGGGATAATAAAATGTTCTCTTGTTAAGTCAAATGTTTTGTCTATAAAGAGGAATAATTAAACTTTTCCACTGCTTGCTGTCTAGATGTTCTCAGATACTGAAGCAATACCTTTATAGTACTTATCAGCTCCACAAATGCAATAGCTTTACCTGAACTTAATAGTTCTGCAACTTTGGTGTCAAGTTTTAACTACTGACACAGAGCTCAAAAGACCCATTTTAATTGCTGTGCCTTGCTTGCCCTGTCACTTGCTGACTGTAGGTTGGCTCCAAACTTTTTTAGCTGAACCTCATTGTATCAAAAAATTGGCAACACACCGATTCCTTCCAGGTACAAGTAGTCAATACCGCTGCTCTCTTCCAGTCCTGTAATAGCTGTTGCTGCCTCTTCCCTAGCTCTTATAGTACTGGAATAGCAGTAATACACCTGGCTTACTCAGTGTCAGAACACACTCTGGCAGACTCCTTGTTCTGCAAATGCCATGAGAAGACATCCTAGATAGTACTGCTAGAATAAGCAGAGATATTTGGATTCCAATTTTTGTGTGTAACATGCGTAAGGTTTGTTCAAGCTTCAGGAATCAGTGATGCAGAACACTAGCAAATGTTGCTGGAAGAATGGAAGGTACCTGGATTTATCACTGTTTTCAGAAGCAGCAGGAACTGTTTGGGACAGGTTACTCTCTGTTCAAGAAAATCCTGAAGTTCCTCCACCTAGTAAGAGCAAAACTTATTTTCCTACATAGTTCTACAATGTTTTTCAGCGGCCTGAAAACGCTTTCCCTGGTGCTGCTGAACGAGTTGACTCCCTTTGCTGCAGCTCAGTGATTTAAACTTGGTCCAAGCGTGTATCCATTCATGCAAGTCACAGTATGCCCGACCTGGAAAAGCAGCTTCCTGCAGAGAGCACAGCTGAACCTGCCCATGATAAGCAGTATGCTGAAAGGCTTGAAACTGGGAAGAGAAGGCATGAAAAACTAAAGAAGCCATTGTGGCAAATGGGCACCTTTCCCAGCCAGAAATAATAAAACTCTGCAGCATGACTGCCTGCTTCCCACTACCCACACCCACAGTGACAATACAATACTGGCAAGTGCATAAAAATAACACTGACTTAAAGAAATCAAAATTTAGGCATGTCCTTCTAGAGTAACTTTTCACTTGGAATCGCTCACAGACAGTTCCCTACTTCCTAGAATTTAAATACACGTGTCAAACTTGAATCTGACTAGAACTGTAAAGCAAATTAGAATTACAAACTGTTTGTCTTTCTGTATACAAAAAAAGTTTAGTACCTCTTTATAACCTGCTAGCCAAAAGCGATTTCTACAAAGTTTAATTAGGAACTAGGTTTATAGCAAAAGTTTACTAATTCTACCTCGAGAAGCCGAAATTTAAACTGAGAGTAGAAAGCTGATGGGCTGCCTCAAATGTTAAGAGTTTTATCACAACTATGTCAACCACGAGACAAGAAAGAAGAATATGGAAGAATAATCCCCAGCTTTGGACGTACTCAGTATTCAAATGCTTCTGTAGCAGCAGACTGTTGAGATGTACAAAGATACTCCTCTTTGTAAGAGTACAATGGATATGCAGTGTCTATTATAAACTTCACAAAGCCTAACAAAATCAAAGCATATCACCAATGGATTTTCAAGACTGATAAAGCAGAATTACAGCAACTGTAGAGCACAATGTTTTAGAGAACAGCATGGGGTACGTGAATCTAACTCATCTCTTCCCACAGTCTAACTTAATCAAGCTTCTAAGGAAAGAGGTATTTTCTACCCACTAAAGAGGGTTACCTTCTTTTCAGCATCTCTATTTTCCTTGACTTACTCATTATCATTATCTCCAACAACTGAAAGATGGAGGAATTTAGTATGAACAATCCAAATGCCTGAAATCATTTGGATAAACTAATTTCTGCATCTCAGGTGTTGCAGCTGAATAAAACTGAGGCCAGAGAAATAGCTTAAATGCTTCAAATTCCAATTTAACAGATACTTAATCGGAGTAGTATGTTCAATAGAAGTCCTCAAAAATGGAAACTGTGGTGCACCTCAAGGTATGTTATGAGATTCATAAAGCAGAAACTAAATACTCTACCTCACCTCCCTTGCTCAGTAGTCTATCTACCTGTAAAAATGTTGGACAATTAACAGCCTAGTTTAAAGCAATATCATCAAATAGTAATCAGATGAAGGCAACTGTTCAGGGCCACTAATATTCCCGCTTTCCACAGTCATCATACAAAAGCACCCTGAGTAGAGAAGCAACTCCACAGCTAGTGAGGTACTCAATGCTCTGGACTAAGTCAAATATAAGACTTAGTACCAAATTAAATGCTATCACTTTCACACCCATATTAATGAAGCTCAAGGATAGAGGATCTGAACAAAATACTCGTAGAACTATGATATACATGAAATCACTGACATAGTTCATATGAATAGCTTAATATAAAGGTCAAAGATGCAGAAATGGGGAAAATACCAAGTATCATGCACTCCCTTACCTCAGTAACGTAACTGCTGGGTAAGTCAGAGTGAGAATCCTCTTCCTGTTTCAGGCTGGCATCTGAAATCTCTTCCTCGGTTCTTACCATAACTCCATCCATCAGTTCACTACTGTTCCTGCTGCTGAATTTGGAGGCATCATCCTCATTGTAGGCTGCCTGTTCTTCATCACCCAGCTTGGACTGATGGATATCATCTGGGAAAGTATTTGTTTCTAGGGTATCAGGAGGATCTGTCAGGTCAGCTGACTGAATATCTGAATCAACAGTAAGTTCTGCCTGAGTGACAGAGGAGGAGATATCTTCAGCAGCAACGGTGCGGATTATGACACTTGGCGTGTGGCACTGCACTGTGACGTTGTCACTTGTATTTAACAAATGCTCTGGCTGTAAGCAGTATTTGCAAAAAGACACACAAAACCCCCAAAATGTCAGAGACTTTCCTCCAAGTATCTTCGTATCTTTCAGCAAATAAAAGCAAAAGGATTCAAAGAACTCATTACTAAGTGTAATTTAGAGTTTTACATACATAGTATGCCAGCCCAGATCACCTGTTGACCCTTCCTGGCCTTAAATGATGAATTTGTAGACTGAATTTGGTGTAAACTCTTCTTTTAAGTCACAAATAATGTAAATATGTAATATTAAAGAGACAACTGTTAGGTGAGGGTCACTGTAGATTCAAAAAATCAGAGGTTTTTCCCTGAATTTTGCATCACTTTTGTTACTCAATCTCCAGTTTGCTTCCCCTTCCCCCCATCTAATAAAAAGTAATACTGTCACTACTATACAAGTTTTGTGAACACCAATATTCATTTGTAGGAGTAACTGGAAACATCAGGAAACTGTAGTATTTTGTTTTGCTGGGGGGCAAGCCACCAGATAGAGACATCATGTTCAGCCACAGTAAGAACTAAGTTGCTTGCTGAAGCTAAATTTTGAAGCAACTTGAAGTTGCTTTTTAAAAACAATACAAAAAAAAGAAATTCTCACTCTTTGGTATTTTAAGCAAAGTAACACTGTTATGACTTAAGAACTGCTTTGCAAATTCAACATGCGCATATAGGGGCCTGCATTATTATGTTCCCATCCCTCCACTGCTCAAAATACATACCGATAAGGCATGAACGATGATCTGTTCTGGCGAGGCTGGAGCAGCAGCAGCAGCCGTTAGGGTCATGGTAGGACTAGTTGTCAGCGTTAAAGGCAGGCCTTGGCTTGAGCTTGTCTGTAGTAAATACGTACCTGGTGTTCCAGTCGGCTGGAGATGGAAAGACTACAAAAGACAACACAAGTTTAATACCTAAACAGACTGCCTTCCTGGGCCGAATGGAGCACTCAGAGTATGTTTGTTTACATGAACTAGTCTAACTGTTAACTCCCTTGGAAAACAAACAAACAAATCCAAACCCTACTGCATTGATTGCTGTACTGCACTCAAGAAGTAGAAAGAAACCCATCCATAGCCTTAGACTACCAAGACAAGAATTAAGGCCAAGAATCAAGCAGGACTATTATGCTGTACAACAGCAGATAAGAAAGGAACAAATTCAACTTACTCTTAACATTGAGGTGAAAGAGAAACTGTGCTATAAATTACTGTACAATGGAACTGATTGAATCTTTACTTACTGGGAGCTTCCTCTGGCTCCGTTATGTCAAACTTCAACAAGAAAACAGTGAGCGCAAAGGAAAACTTCATAGTTCTAAGGCATTAAGACAGATTTAAAGCATTTAACTGTAATTCACATTTTACTGCACTAATGAATTACACTTTTAGAAATACATTTTGCTTTGAGCTTTTAAGAGTTTTAGATCTCTTAACTTCCTCTTTCCACTTAAGAACTGTTTTTTTTGGAAATGCACATTTCCATAGTCCAAGAAGTAGCAGTATTTAAAAGAAAAAAACATAGTAACAAATATCAGTTCTCTGTTACTTACTGGAAGAATCTCAAAGGTCTGTAGTGTCCCACTGTTTAGTGTTATTGTCTCAGAGTCAACAGTAGCAGCAGAGGAATCGGTTGAGGCTGCAAAAGGAAGAAAAAAAAAGAAAAATAAGTATATAAACCAAAATGTTTCAGCCCTGCAGAGAGCGTAACATACTAT
The DNA here is from genome assembly GCA_013401275.1 of Pandion haliaetus. Taxonomy (NCBI): domain Eukaryota; kingdom Metazoa; phylum Chordata; class Aves; order Accipitriformes; family Pandionidae; genus Pandion; species Pandion haliaetus. The sequence continues at coordinate 76,508 of VYZV01041745.1, forward strand.
AATTACTACATAGCAGAGTACTGTTAATTCCAGCAAGAGAAAAAGGAAAACTGGCTTCAATCCTAATGACAAGATTCTCTGATTGGTACCCAAGATACAATACTATTTAAAGAGGGCATTCTACAATCCAAAAGAGCAAAAGAAAGAAAGTATGGTTTTAGTGCACAGGGATAAAAGCAGAAAAATAAAGTTATCTGATGTGATCTAATTACTTTTTGGTAATGAGATTTGTAAGAGGTTCTGGTGTAGTAATATCCTTTGGATCATGTATAACTTGTTTTAAACTGATGTCAGGTTTAATACTGCCATGTTTCCCACAGACCTCTTTTTTTTTTTTCTTCTGTGTTTTTAATCTTTTCTGCCTTCACAGTATGTCCTCCACTGATGAAACATCAGATGCTCTGCAAGATATTTGCTTACCCTGTGTATTATGATTGCAGTGTATAAAAGCTGTAAGTATTCTTACTACAAGTGTGTAGTTATTTATGCAATTATCTCCATTAATTCTAAAAGTAATGAAGAGAAGCATTGAGAACAGTTTACATATCAGACATTTCAAGATCACCAGGTCCAAACAGCTCATACCCAAAACTTTGTAAGATATCAAAAAAGATTTTCAGAACCGTAATCATGATTTTCACTTAACTCTTAAAAACCTCAGAAGGTTCCAGGAAGCTGGAGGCAAATTAATACTTTGCCTGGGATTAGCCAGTAATTCCATAAATACCGAAAGGGCAAAAGACCTACATGATGACAGCAGCGCTCCAAGCACTGGAAACTTGGCCATCTCAGACTCTGTGGCTTCAAAGTAGAATAATTTTGGTCTTTTAAGAAGATACAAACTCTGATTTTGAAGCTTTTATTGTTGCAGTGGCGTGTTCAAGGGTTCCTGCTGCAGATTTCCTGGCATCTAGTAGCACACAGCTGTAAAGTGTGTCCTGTGTGTTACCTAGCTAATTATGTTCATAAAGCTTATAGGAATTACCCCTTTGAAACCTTGAGCCTTGTATCAAACGCAGCTGGAAGTGGCTAACAGGTTCAGCTCTCATGGGATTGGGAAAGACAGAATACAAAATTCACTTTGATTATACAAACAGAAATTCTTCAGGAAAGCAGACTAAAATGGGGAAAAAGGCTTGTTAGGCAGACAGGGGTGAGTGACATCACAAAATAACGATTACAGCATTCAATTCAGAAAGGACGAAAGGTTACAGAATACCAGCACATCTTGCCTGCTCATCAAAGCCCAATAGCTTTGACCAAGCTTGGTTCAAAGTCTGAGACAACTGACGTATTATGTCAGAGAGAAAGTTCTTGGCTTGGTATTGTGTGTCATTCTAATTAAAAAATAAACCAGATAAAATGAAGATGGCACTTCGTAAGTAGATTAAGAGAGGCTAATCTAATGAAACAGGAAATTGTTCACCAAATGCCTATCTAGTCATAGTCTGAAGAATCAATTCTTAGCCTGATTGATTAATTTTGTAATCAGCAAGACTGAAACACTACTTTTTCCTAATAAAATTCACAAATGACAAACAGTGCAAAATAGTGTACAATGGAAATGACAGGCTGCATACGGGGTGACTGCATTGGAGTGACTGGAGTTACTTAGTAAGATTAGTTAAAAAACAAGCAATAAGCACTACAATCAAAGTAGACCTGGTAATAAATGTTTGATAATGAGCAAAGTTCATCCTTAAGAGCGTGGGAAGCACCAACTTAAAAAACAAAATACAGTGGTTAGAGCAGATCATCAGCTGAATGTCAGTGACTCGGCAGCTAACACTTTCCAGAGCTTTTGTGCCTAGAAATAACCACATAATAAACAGGACTAGAAAAAACAACATTATATACCATCCCTTCAGTGTCCGTCATCAGAACTTAGGGACAGCAGTGCATACATTTTACAAAAGGAGATCTTGTACATCATATTCATTGTTCCGGGCAAGAGCTACCACAAGAAACTTAAGGAATAAACTTATACACTGTATCTTCATTAGGAGGCTTGTGTACTGAAGCCTTTTCAAAGAACACGTTATATAGCAAGCTCTTGTGTGCATGCACACAGACACCTACAACCCCTATGTCCAGGTGCTCCAATTGCAGCTTCTTGATACCATTGTCACAGTAATACCTTCATTTGCCTAACAAAGTTAGAAACGCGCAAATTGAATCAAGAAATCCTTAGTCTGAAGCTATAGCAAGAACCAAAGCAGAATTAATAAAATTCTTTAAGGCATGCCCACTCCTCCTTCACCATCTTAACATAAGAAAGCTTTAGGTTTCATCAGAGGGCAAGGGAGTTGTTCGTTTCAGCTACTTACAGACATGTGTAATCTGGACTGGAATCTGCAAAGCTGCCATAGGGCTTGGTGCGTTGCCTGCGTTCTCCTCTAAGCGAGCCACTCGAATCTGCACGTGCTGAACCCCCGAACTGGAATTAGTGTTTGGTAATCCACTTCCAGATTTGTTCTCCGAAAGCTGGTGCCCTGGATTATTTTTTTGGTTCTCATGGAGTTGTTTAAGACCCTTTATCAGCACTGGGAGAAAGAATACTCACGCTAAAGCATGTTGAAGAAGCACATTTGAAATGCTGCATGTAAGATTTATCCAAGATGGAAAAAGTAACCAAAATCCTTCTGAATTTGGAACCTAAACAATTTATAGAGATATATCAACTAGAAACTTAGCACATACATAAAACACATTTATAGTTAACTACTGGAGTGAACTTCATTTTCTCAAGGAACCTAGACATTTTAGGATGCTTGGGAAAAAAAAAAAAAGGAAGAAAACCTCAAAATTTTGGACCTCTCTAAAAACATGTATAGTATATCCCCAAGCTACAATCAAGTTCCAGTATCATTAATTATGTAATGTTGCTATCAGAAGTAAGCCCTCCGATCTTACAAAACATGGAAGCGGATTTGTTCAAGAGGTTGACAAAAGTGTCACTAGAAATAGGGAGGAAAAGAGAATTAATCTCGCAGTGGTTACACTACAATTCTTTGTCTGTGCATGAAGTGGCCCATTACTCCAATAAAACTGCCCACATTTCTTCCCTGTGATCACTTTGGTCCCACTGAGGGACTGGTTGACATATATATGGTTACAAAAGCTGAGGCCCCTGCTTTTCTAGCATTCAATACAGCAAACTGCTTAAACATCTCCCACTCTTGACAGCATGACATTTTGTCTGGGAAAGAGAGGGGAGTCTGGTGATTCAGTGGCGTATTTATATTATGTATTATTTAATGCAACAACTGTCTATTAATGTATGGTAAGCATAGCAGGGCTACCCTCTCAATTGCAGCCTCCAAGCATGACTAATATATAACCACACTGACGACCACAGCAAAAGCGTCCATTAAATTACACCTTCCATTATGACATGACTAATCTGAGTTTAGTTCCTCTCCCCAAGTCAGAGAAAAGGAGGACTGAAGGTCACTGAGATTGAAACACCCTTTGGCTCAGGCACTAGTTTCTCCAACCAAGAATGAGAAAATGCTATGAGACCTCTGTTTGGGGAGCTTTATACCCCCAATTCCTCCCCTCATCCTCACTGTGCAGCTAGTTGTAGATCTACCTTCTGTCTACAGCTAAGGTTCAGCACCTCAAACAGATTACATTTTAACATTTTAAAGGTAACAGATCTAACCTGAGGTGATACTGTTAGGCTGCAGATACATATCCTCTTCCACCTGAAGAGGTCACTGCCCTCCATACCGAAGATCATCATCATCTGAGATCTGCCGGCTGAGCTGCTTAGATATATGCTCTCACTTTAGCCAAAGTGAGGGGAGTTGGCAAAATCTGCTGCTTAGGTGTATACATCAGCTTGGCTTGTTTCGACTAAAACACTTAAGGATTGCTTGTAGGAGCAATTCAGCCAGCAGATCCAAGGGGCCAGTAACTTCCAGCAAAGGAGCAATGTGCTCTTTGGCCAGCAATGCTGTAAGTATTCAACAAAATACAGCCTTATTCCTTTGACATTTGTGAAAGGACCTTTCAGAAGAGAAGTGTGCAAATAGTACATTACCAGGGAATGAAACATCTTTGTGGTTTGCAATCTGTCTTTTAATGGTCCACCATTTACTCCGAAGCCACTGTGGTGAGCGGACACTACTCCATCCTTCAGCTAGTAAATCCCAATTGATGTCGTTTTCATCAGAAACTTCAAGTTCCGCTATCCTGGCAGAATACAGAAAATATTTACCTGTTAGAAACTACCCTCCAGACCGGAAGAGGTGTTGCACATCTCCAGTCTTGTCACACGTAACAGCGGCAAAATGGCATGCTAGTGAATAGTCCATCAGAGCTCATGAATCGACACAGGCTTCCAAGGCGCCACGCTGCCAGAGGTCAAGCAGAATCATAAAGAGAAGATGGACTAGACCTGTTAGGTGATCCAGTCCATCTCCTTGCCATGCAGGATTATTCTCCTTATTTACATATACGTTAGGACTTTGATCAGATTATTGTGAAGCATTCCAAATGATGGTACTTGCATCTTTTTGCTTTGGAAAACCATTCCCCAAACACATCTCCGAGGCAGGAAATACTTCCTGAGGTTCACTCTGAACTTTCACTGAATTAATTTCATGTTATGATATTTACTTCTGTTTTCTCCTAAATAACACTCATCCGTCCTTAACAGATTTTTGCCTCCTCTCAGATGCTTCTTAGCCAAAGTTAACTATGGTATTAAACAGTTCCTCATAAATCAAACCCATCAGGTTCTCCAGGTAGGGGACAGTCTTCATGTAATTTTGGCAATGTTATGCACACACTGGATTCTACCAGAATCTATTTGAATACTATAAATATCTCTGAACTGCCTCCAGCTCATCTGTATGTGGAGCATATGAAAGACAGGTGAACAATGAGAGAGGAGAAGATTTTTGTGGAAGTTAAGAAAAGTACTCTTCACAAACCAAGCAATAGCACTGAATACTCTTGCTAGCGAAAAAAAAAAAAAAAAAAAAAAAAAGGAAAAAGCTACCAAAACCAACCCTGCAGGATGAGTTAAGGATATCTGGACAGAGCAAAACATATACCATTTGTACAGAAATATTAAGAATTATAACCAGCACATTCTGAAATGTGGAATCATGTTCCTCATTTTGAGTTCATGTCAAACAGCTTCAGTAAATCAGTGAATATTGCTTTGTAAATAATGCTTAGATTCTCTGGATGTCTTGGCTTTTTATTCCCACCCGAAATTATCAACCCATAAAAATCCACTGGCTAAAAAGCCTGAGTTAAAGGCATCCAAAACGGGAGGAGGACTGGAGAGAGCAAAAGATTTCCAATGGTTGTCAGTTCAAATGTAGTCAAAGATGCTGATATCCAATCAGTGTTTGGTGGCCTACATGAAATTAATTTGCAGTCTCAGTTTAGTTCTTTGTAGACAAGACGTCCACATCACAGAAACCACCACCACACTTGACCCTTGTTGGTCATCTCAGCAGAGAGGCCAAGGACTGAATGGGCAGGGAGACTGAACTACCCTCCAGTTAAGGGTTAAAGCGCATTGGTGGGGCAATGTGTGGGAAGCTTGCACGGTTGCTGCCTGTGCTGTACCTTTTCTGTGGAATAAAGAAGACTTCAGTCTCCAGGGTTTTCAATCTGACACCTTTCACGAACACTAACATTCACTAAAAAAACAAAAAACAAAAAATATGTTCAATAATAAATCTCTGGGAACTGTAAAAACAGCAGTGATTTTTGGAGGGTTCTAGAGTTTTTAGTGTCTAAGAAACCAGCAAAATGGACCCCAATGGAATCCTGCTAGCGTCATGTATTACGAACCTTTAAAAGTAACTAAAACAACAAACCTCAAGATCAGATTTATTTCATCTTCCTTGGTCCACTCAGTGCCCCCACTTTGTTTCCAGTTGAGATAGTTGAGCCATTTAGAGCGGCATTGCTTTTCAGAGCGTGTCCCAACCCGTTCTGCCACGGCAGCCCACGATACACCTTGTGTGACAATGTCACCTGGTTCTGTGCTAGTGAGCTCATGCACTACTTCTGCTAGTCTTTTTTCTTCTTTCTCTGTCCACTTTCCTGAAAGAGAGAAAAGCCCTCCAACTTAACTAACAGGAGATGCCTGCTGTTCTGATCTGTAACAAGTCAACAGACATTTAACTTCAGTGCCTTATTCCAGATGCAAATATTGACTTGTGAAGAAGATATAACTGTTCTTACTTACTAACGATTTATATTATATCCACACTTGATTAACAAATGCATAATTCCATCATTTTGCTGCCAAGTTTCTTTCTCTTCTCTTCCTCTCACAGATGAATGAAGACGCACATAACTTACCAAATTACGGACCAAAGCAAACTGGTCCAAGCTACCTGAATTTTATTAGTTGAAGTAAATTAACCACACAACAATTTAGTATACGGTAATTACATGAGGTCTGACTAAATTTTCCTTCCATTTGAATATATACACTACAAAATAAACAATACTCCTAAGGTGCACCTGTCTTAATTGACACCAAATATACAGTGTATGTTTATAAACATCAAACACAAGGGAAAGTACTTTTTAATCCACCTCAATAAAATATGCTCCAGTAGCATAACGTATGGTGGATAATGGACTGCAAAAATAAACTGTGTTCTGATCTTTAAGAAGTGAAACTAGAGAAACCTGTACCAAATACATTCTAAAAATGTCCCCAGATTTCACATTGTAAGTTCCTTAGTTCAGAGTTACAAGTCTCTGAAAACACCATTGACAAAGGCAAAGGTGACAGAGTTTTAACTAGAAAATCCATTACTGACATCAGCATTTACCTCACCTGTGTTGCAGGTATCCTTCATCAATCTACATCGATCTTTTACAGATGAAGCACTTCTCCCCAGTGCAGCTCCTATTGTGGCCCAATCATTACCATGCTTTACTCTCAGCCTAAATAGAAACATGCTCATTAGCACTATACCCAGTTATGAGTTTACCAAAATATCAAGCACGAACTAATAAAAACAGGATGAACGTGCAGAATGGGGAGTCACTAGATACTACAGTATTAATACCTTCTACCAGCACTGCTGATTTTCCTATGTGTTTCTAGAAGCCTTTTGGGCCAGCTAAACCACAGGATACTCACTTATAAAATGCTTAATATCTAACTGGCTTGCAGAAACGTTGTGAGACTTAATTACTGTGTTAAATACACTATGAATGTTTAGATAAACAGTCAACATCCATTCTACACAAGTTCCTCAGGGTTTTCAGATGCTACAGAGATCACCTGAGAAATCCAAATAATGCCCAATGAAAACCCAGGCATCCTACACTTTAAAAGAAGCAAACCACTGCATAATCATTTTCATAATTTTAACTATTATTTTCCTCCCACACATGACAACAGGTTGCTTAACATGTTAAGCCATGACTACTTTTGACATGTCTGGAACCACAGGCACCTTGCGAATGACACAAACCAGCTAAATTGATCCAAACATATTCATCAACACAATGAAATATACTCCCTTCCTTCCTTCAGTCCAACCTGGTTTCTTCAAACCGCTCAACACTGGAAAGCTGCAAAAGGAGATAAAGTCTGCAGCCCCTACTGCTTGATCTAACAGGTTCACAGTTAAAATCAAAAAGCCTTACTGACTATTTATGTGTCTAATACTTCACAGGGTAGATCCTACCCTTGACCTGCCACTTTCTTTAGAAATAACCTTCGCTCAGGTTTCCTAAAGAAAGGGAATCTGTTTTTCACAAACATAACCGCAAATGTTGACTGTGCTTGTCAAAATCTGAAACATTACTAGCTCCAACAGGCAGCTTGCTTTAGAATTTTGTTGCCTATTGCTCATGTCCTAAATACACATTAGAAAATATAAAAAAAAAATCCAAATGTAGTTCAGTTCTCTCCAGATTAATTTAGGGATCACTATTTTCTGATAGACTTGGAGCAGTCAAATGTACTTGTAACTTTTCAGTGATTTCATGTAACAAAACCTGTTAAAACTATTCAAGCTACTAAATATAAACAAGGTAGCATGACCTTATTAATAATAAGACTTACTCTTTAAGCTTTTCAATTTCCTCAGGAGTATACCTAAGCAACAGGTAAATAAAAAGACATTATTTTTAAACAGAAAGCATACAGCATAAATATTTTTGTTTTACTAACCACACAGTACACATTTAGTTACAAGAGATTAAGGAATTTCAGCTCTAAGAACCAATCTGACTGAATGCTTCGAAAGAACGTGAAGAACAAATGTAATTTTCCACATTAGTGCATTTCTAAGCTTATCTGGTCTAACATTCCTCTCATTTGCCAGCAAAATTCCTCGTTCTTACTACTTACTCGTCATCTTACTACTAAGAACAGAATTAAAATTTTGTGTATTAGTCTCAAAACCCAGCTAGTTTTTCCTTCTTGTCTCAGTTCACAATCACCATAAGGCTAACTTTCCGTTAAAAAAAA
>VYZV01041748.1:0-23004 GCA_013401275.1 Pandion haliaetus
AGGAGGAGGGGAACCTCATTTCTGAAAGATCTTTTTCCATTGCAGCTTGTTGCTGAGCCTCCACTGTTCCTGGTGTTTTGGTGCAACAAAACTTTTAGCTTTAAAATGCAGCCTGTTTGCCAACATCACATTCCACTCAGATTAAACTGTTTGTTTGGATTTTCCATTCACCTAAATTTTAGTTCTAATCTAGATTTGCACTGATTTACATGTAGAAGAAAGACTAAAGAGAGGAAGAAGCTTTTCTTAAACTTTCTCTGAATTTCAAATCAATGCTGAGTGCAAACTTATGTCTGTTTAACAGTACTAAATAATTGGCAGCTGATGTGCACATAACATTTTCTGGAGCTGCTCATGTTATGTCCTTATCAGGACAAGATTGCTTTCGATATTTGCCCTAACTTCATATGAGTCCATTCTGTCCTTTCTGCTTGTGTTACAGAAAAAGATTTGGAGGCATTGTAACTTTACTTAGATTACTTTATTTTTAAGAGGTGTGTTTATAACAGTTGCTTATATTTACCTAGAAATTAATGTATAAATGGTGTTCTATAAGGGAAGTTTAATTCTGACATTTTTATTGCTACTGTTCTGTTCCAGGGTGCAGGAAAAGAAGCCAAATGGAAATGTTTTTGTCTGGCTTTTAGAAGGCATACTGGTATCTTGGCTTCTAGTGTTCTGCTTTTCTAACTATTTAGAATATGGCAACTCTGCTTGGCTGATGTCTGGAATCTGTTGGAAGAAGGGTGTGTGTAAACTGGGAAGGTCAAATGTTGCTTCTCTTTCATTATTTGGTGTCAGGCCTTTCTGTTAAAGGATTCAACTTTTGAGGTAAGGTTTCACTAGGAATGACAGCTGTGGTTTCTTAATGCAGATGATCCTGTTTGTATTGCACAATGTAAAATATCTTGAAAATTTAGATTCTAAAGGTAGTAGTTTAACTCTTTATAGCTTATGCATTAAGTGAATACCTGATACTGATGCACAGACTGTGTTGTGGTTTTTCTTCTTTTTAGAGTTGGCTAGTTTGTTTGCTCACGTTGGTAAAAGAGACTTGGGGAAGTGCAGTTTTTATACACTCTGAATTCAGGGTGCAAATCATTACTCCTAAGGGCAGTGGAAAATATGGCTGCTTCATGGTGCTTCAAGTGAAGAATTAATTTTATAGTGATAGGCTGTGGTGTGTTTTCTATGTGGTTTACACCTATGTTCCTCCTCTTGGAGCCAGAGGTCTGCATTAGAGTGTTCAGCAGTGCACTGTGTCTCAGATTTGCATGTTTTGCAGGGAGGTACAATTCCTTTATCTCAGATCTTCTGGGGAAGGGTAGCCACATGGCTCAAAAGTAGTTCCCAGTAGTAATAAATCTTTATGCATGTGTATAAAAACATGCTAAGATGATTAAGAAGAATCTTCTGAAAACCTCACGTGGAAGCTGAGTGGCTTGCTGTTTGTTCCCTCAAAAAAATAGTTGCTAAAAAAATACTTGGGAAGATATCCTGAGGTTAAAAAAACCCAAAGCACTTTACAAAGCATGAATTCAGATTTTAATAGCATCTTGTAAACCTGTTCTGGATGGGGTTGGGAAACTGAGGATTTCTCTAGATGTACACTCATAAATTGTTTGTATAGAGATGACTTCAGGAATAAACTTCTTCTGAGATACCAGATTTTATGTGGGGTGCAGAGCAGATGGAGGAATTGTTCTGTCTTAAGAAATAACTTATATAGGAAGCAAGGCAAGAATTCCTTTCTTCCACTTAGTGTATTCAGTCAGGAAGGGAAGATTCTTGGATTTTAATTTTTAATATTGATGGACTTCCAAATAGATCTGTAGTGACATATGTACATCAGGAACAGTGTTATTTAAATAAAGAGAAATGGCATCAAGGTCAAATACTGGTCAAAATTAAAATTTTTTTCTTCAGAAAATTTAATAGTTAACTGTATATGAAAAATTTACTTTAACTGTAGACTCGCATGACTATGGAGAAAGAATTTAGACAAAACGAGCCTTTGAAGTGGACCGTTCGGTGTCCACGCCCCAGAAATAAGAGTTGAACTTTTTCATGTTGTTTCAGACAGACAGCTCAGTTCAGCTCATCAGAAATTTGAGAGTCCTTGCAAATGCTTATTATACAACCTGCAAAGCTTTCTCTGAAGTAAATAGGCAAAATGTAGACATATCCCCAAATCCTTGTAACATCCCATCTTAATTTGAGTAGTAAATGGTGTGCTATCTGGGAACTGTTTGGGACCTTTGTTACTTAGAGCTGGTTACCTAGATGCCTCAGTGCTTACCTCTTCTTGATAAACCAGACTAATGCTGCAAATCCATCAATGCAGCAATGCCAATGACTTTTCAGTGCCAGCCCCATTTAACCCTAGTTTGTAATGGCCTGTTTCAGTGGGCAGTTGTAACCGCGTTTGCACTTTATTCAGGAATACTGGTGTGGGAGGGCCAAAGCAGTATGTTTCAGTGAAAGTCTACCACCTCGTGCTGAAGATACGGCTTTGGTGCAAACTTATCCCAGGTCATCCTTTGCTAATACAACCAGTCTCGTTCTGTCCTGTGTGATGAAGTCTGGTCTGTATGTGGAGATTCTGCAGTATTAATACTTTGCATCTCTTATTTCCTATTTGCACACAGAAGTTCGCAAAAGATGCCTTGGTTGGGAGATCAAGTGGGCCAGATGCCACAGTGGTAATGTGATAGAGTGACCTTCACTGTGTTCTCCCAGTCTCTCATGCAGTAGCAGTCCAGCCAAAGCAGAAATCTGTCTGGCCATGCTGGTACTTGGCACTGTCTGGAATGGCTTAAAACTTGTCTCAGCGTAGTTGCTAAATAGCTTGTTCCTGTGGAGGGGTGGGCTACAGAGAAAGATACTCTGTCCTGGGTTACTACAAAACATTTTCTAGATTTGTCAAGTAAAAATGCTGTGAGTTAGCTCCTTCGATGTAACAGACTTACCTTGGTTGTGCTAGGGCTGAACCAAATGGAACTATATAGGGTCAAGCATAGGATTTCACAGTGGGCTTTGCTCTACCTTGCTGTCTAGAGATGGGCAAATTTGGAACCGAGACAGATCCTCTGTCACTTGCTGATGGTGAAAGTAGTTCATTTGATGCCAGTTCTGTTGGGACACTGACTGGGTATGCTATTATTTTTCCAAAAGACTATATACTTGAATTACATCACAAAAAACTAAGAATTTTTTTTCTTTATACATAGTTGGTTTAAGCAGCTATAAGGAGATACCTTCTTCATTCTGTAACAGAAACAAACATACAAATCTGTATCATCATGTGAGTGTTTTCATAACTTCAGCAGAAAAATTAATTACTAATCTTTAAATATTTCCTCTATATAATACTTGAATATTTGTTTACAAATAACACAGTAGACAATCCAACTAGGTAGGACTTGTAAAAAGCATTGAGTTCCTTTGTTGTCCAAAACATCCAAGAAATGTAAATGGCAATCAAATTTGAAAGAGCATGTGCTGTAGGTTGCTACTAAGTATATACAATGTGGTAAGAGGCCAGCAATCTAACAAAGAACTAACTATAAATTCTTAAGCCAACCAAGCATTATTTATTTCATTTTGAAATAGAATGGAGGGATTTTACTAGGAATAAAATTATGCAAAATACCTTCTCCTTCTGTAACTAACAGAAGCCAGGGATAATATGCCTCATTTGAGACGTGATTCCTATATCTGGTGCAACAGTAGATTCTGATGCTTACTGGAATTAAGCACTCCATCTCTTAGAGATTAAGACAGTCTTAATGTGGAGAACAGAATCTGTAAACTACTTTCACTTCAAAATGAGTGATACCTCTTACGTAGTTTGTGCTTCTTAATACTGAGCACTGTTTGGAAGTATTGAACCCTGAGACTTTGAGATGGCAAGGGGAAGCATGTTCTAAGAAGTTACTGGGATTCTTAACAATTCTGAAGGTTAGAATTAATAAAGAATTGAACCAGCATGCTGTATAATGTTCTGCTGCAACAATCTGGATATTATAAGCAAACATAGGAGAGAAACAGCTATTATGTCCTTGTGGCAGTTGCTTTCCTTCACTTAATTAGATAGGATAATGACTCTTCACAGAGTATGCTCTGAGTTGGAAATCCGGAGTCATCTGCAGGACAGTATCTTAAAGGGGATGCTGTCATTATTGAAGCAAATTATGAAGTTCTAGAAATGTCTTACAACAATTTTTTTTATTTCTCTCTTGTAGTGGAAATAAGTCTAGGAAATGCGTGGGGCAGGTTATTTAATAAAGAATGGATTCCCCATCGCCCCCCCCACCTTGGCTCTGTGTTTGTATTGGCTTTTGGTAGCAGGGGAGGCACAGGGGTGGCTTCTGTGAGAAGCTGCTGGAAGCTTCCCCCATGTCCAATACAGCCAATGCCAGCCGGCTCCAAGACAGACCCACTGCTGGCCAAGGCTGAGCCCATCAGCAACGGTGGTAGCACCTCTGGGATAACAGATTTAAGGGGGGGTGGGGGGAGGAAGCCAGTGCAACAGCAGCTGCAGCTGGAGAGAGGAGTGAGACTATGTGAGAGAAACATCCCTGTAGACATCAAGGTCAGTGAAGAAGGAGGGGAAGAAGGTGCTCCAGGCACCGGAGCAGAGATTCCCCTGCAGGCCATGGTGAAGACCATGGTGAGGCAGGCTGTCCCCCTGCAGCCCATGGAGGGCCACCGTGGAGCAGATATCCACCTGCAGCCCGTGGAGGACCCCACGCTGGAGCAAGGGAATGCCTGAAGGAGGCTGTGACCCAGTGGGAAGCCCACACTGGAGCAGGCTCCTGGCAGGACCTGTGGCCTCATGGAGGGAGGAGCAGGAGCAGGTTTGCTGGCAGGACTTGTGACTCCACAGGGGACCCATGCTGGAGCAGTCTGTTCCTGAAGAACGGCAGCCTGTGGGAAGGACCCCACGCTGGAGCACTGGAAGAGTGTGAGGAGTCCTCCCTTGAGGAGGAAGGAGTGGCAGACACAATGTGTGATGAACTGACCCCAACCCCCATTCCCCATCCCCCTGTGCCACTGGGGGGGAAGAGGTAGAGAAAATCTGGAGTAAAGTTGAGCCTGCAAAGAAGGGAAGGGTGATGGGAAGGTATTTTAAGATTTGCTTTTTATTTCTCATTATCCTACTCTGATTTGATTGGTAATAAATTTCCCCAAGTTGAATCTGTTTTGCCTGTGACAGTAATTGGTACGTGATCTTTCTCTGTCCTTATTCTGACCTATGAGCCTTTCATTATATTTTTTCTCCCCCGAGAGCTGAGGAGGGAAGTGATAGAGTGGCTTTGGTGGGCACCTGGAGTTCAGCCAGGGTCAACCCACCACAGTATTTCAACTACTTCTTTGGTGCGTTTTAGAGAGTGAAGTTTAGAACTTTTTGGGACATCAGTGTCTGCTTCGTTGTTTCAAGGACGATTGATGTATCAAAATAAAAACTTTTTTGTGAAAATATACTGCTTTTCACAAAGTGCTTGCAGGGGAAGGCTTCCTCAGTAACAAGTGAAAGTCCCATGAAGAATAGAAAGAAAAATAGGCTTAGAATAGCCAGGAACTATGAGCATGAAGGTCTTGCATTCCAGTCTGTACTTTGCCCCTCTCAGATCAGTGATCTGAGAGGGCAGCTGAATAGACAAAGTAGATCTCAAGAAGTAGAAATTGCGTGGTTTTCTTTAAAGTAGTAAATATCTTAGAGCATTTGCCTTGGATGTACGAGGATCCCATTCAAGCATGAGTGGGATCTGGACTGAACTGGAATTTGAAACCTGGTCTGCCTCATCTTAAATAAGAGACCTAACTTGGTCCTGGAGGTCTTGTTTATTTACAGGATGTCACATGGAGAAGTAAGTACCCAAGGTCTTAAAACTTCAAGTTAGGAAAAAATACCTGTTGTTCAGCTGCTGTGAAATTCATTTGCCTCAGTGCAAGAGTGCTTTATATTAAAGCCAAAGCAATAAGTAAGGTTCTAAGGCCCTCTGAGGTGGGGTGAAGGATTTTATCCAAGTAGTTGTAATACAGTTTTTATATTAATGAGGTGAGCTGAATAAGGATTTTGGTGAAGATTGAAACATGCTAAAATAATTTTACCAATCGTAATGTTCAGTATTTATCTCCTGTTTCTTTTTTAGAACACTTCTAAATATGTTAACTTCAGAAAGCTAGGATGAAGTACATGTTTATATGGCTTGTTCAAAGTTCAGCTGCTGGTATCTTTTTTTGGAGAGGGGAAAAAAAAAATTATGTTGTGTTACAGAAATAGGTCAGAATTTTCTTGTACCACAAGGGCAAACCATTTTTTCATGATTCAGATGAAAGGTTTGTACCCCTATGTCTCTTATTATGATATTAAACAAATCCTGTTTAATTAGAAGATTGTTGTGGATGGCTTTTTGGGTTTTGGTTTTTTTCCTGAAGATTTTAATTTTGAACTGGAGTATTTGTCTCAGCAGTAGTATTTTGGCAACCCAGTGTCACATTTGCAGTGGGAACCGTTTACTGAAGGTAGTTACGTTATTACCATCTGATGGTCAAAGAATTATGGATGAAAAATAAACCAGCAGGTCCTTCATTAAAAATGTTGTATACAACAGACAATTTTGACATTATCCTGAAAAAATTCACAACTGCTTAATGTTATTACTGGGAGGAGCCCTGAGTTAACAGGACTGCACATGTGTTTGCAGGATTGAGGCTGAGTGCTGGTTGGTTTGTCCAAAAGCATCTTGATGCCTTGCTGGAGGATTCCATTTCAAAACATTATTAGTACTTCCTTTTATTATGAACAATTGTGTGTTTCCTCTTAAAAGTTTCAGGCTTCCCGGACCTTTTGTGGCCATAAGATTTGTGATCGCTGTGCCAAGCCAACAGTCATGGTTTCTCTTAATCTGAGAAGTTACATTCTGAGTAGAGAGATGAAGGAGAGAGGTTTTGGATATGCCATATTGAGCCTGGAAGCACAAAATCCCTATTTGTGTGGTGGTGTACCTTTTAGCAGGGCCTAGGAGGTTAAATGTAATGTTATATGAATGCAGCTGCAGTGTTTTCACAACCAAATTGGCTTACTGATTGTGGGCTACCAGGTGTGCCAGTTACCACAGTAGTAAATAGATGAAGTCCATGCCAGTGCTTACAGTTAAATTAGCTTAAATAAACTCTTGCTCACTTCAGCATGCTTTACAGAATTAATCCCACATGGAAAGGGTGTGATAGCAGGTAGCAATCTTGAGACGACAACCTGCTACAGTTCAGCTCTGCCAGGCCTCTTGGAGATGGGAATAGCAGTTTTTTAGATCCCTAGCTGTACTGAAGCAAGACATTTTCTTTGGATAGTATCTGTATCCTTCTGTTTTTTACACAGGTTTGTTTTAACATGTAGGTGATTTAAATGAACTGAAGCTGATGCAGTTGCTGCAGAAAGTTGTAATGAATTTGAAGGAACACTTGGGGGAGACTTCATGTCTCATGTTTTATTTCCAGTTTTTGATTTGTTGGAGGTAATGACACTGTGAGTTGAGATCTATTATTCTAAAACTCTTAAAAAATGAAACCTTTGTCCTTAACTTATTTTGTTGTGCCATTGCTGGTTACAGAACAGTAACCTGAAAGCTTCTTGAGATGGGGCTTATTTTTAGGTATTTTTTGTTGGTGATGATACTTTACTAGTTTCCTGTAAAGATTATATAATTGTAACTGACTGGCTTCTCTACCTAGATATGAAAGCAATGATAAGTGATACAGTTGTAGGGAAGGGAAAAGAGGGCCATGCATGAATAAGAAGTTTGTGATAGTAGGTGAACCAGATCATTGTAGTACTTCATATATTAGTTATGAATGCTCACTGCTATATTCAAGTTGCATGCCTACTTCTATTTTAATTCCTGATTTTCAGTATCTCCATTTATAAGGGACTTATCTTCAACTGCAACTTGCCAAATTTGATCTGTGTAGTGTTAATCCAGACTTTGCATCAATGTCTTTAAAAAACAAACACAAAAGAACACACATACTGCAAGAACTCACCTGTTCTAAACACAGGAAACATGCATTCCTACATATTAAAAATATATTTCAGGGCATGTTTTAGTGGGCATGGTTGATGGTTGGACTCTATGATCTTAAAGGTCTTCTCCAACCTAAATTATTCTATGCAAAACAACAAAAAAAACCCCTATCCAACTATAGTGACATTTTAGTTGTTGAAACAGTTGGGGTCAAAAAGCTGAGGTTTGTGAAGGAAATCAGTCTTCTGAGTATGTATGATCATGTCTTCTGTTGGTGGCCATGGCATAGACTTTCCCTGATCTAATCAGAAAATAATAGCATAGGTACTAGGAGAAAATAATAGCCATAATCAGTCTTTTTCTGAAGGATCTAGCAAAAGAGGGCAATGAAATTGTCGGAGAACTTAGGCGAATAACTCCTAACTTTAATTATGAGCTTACCAATGAAGAATTTTAAATTGGCATATGGCAGCTAACTAATTTTTTTAAGTTGAGAGATCATAAAAGGGTAGATTCTAGTTGGGGGGAGAGGGCTGACATTTAATGTTTTGCGACTTTTTAGCTCATATTAAACAAAACCAATGAATGTGTTTAAGCTATCTCTAGAATAAAATCTACTTTTCTGCTGAACAATATTATCTGCAAAGTAAAATCATGTGTTGTGTGGTAGTGTTGCTGTTTGCTTCTTTATTTTTTTTTCCTGTTACAAGCAGAGTAAAACTACTGCATTGTCCAGGCTGAGTTTTGGAAAAATCTATTTAAATACTGTTAATTGTCCACTATTATAAAGAAAGATAGTGGAAAAGATAATTCTTTGTCATTGGCAGTCTTTCTAGAAGAAACTAGATTATTTGCTCTGTGACTGTGGTCCATGACAAAGGACTTGCTCAGGCATGCTAAAAGGGACCCTGCATGGTGAAACTTCCTGGCTGCTGTGCTGCATTTTAGCTTCTCCCCTGCTGTATGACTTGATGGCAAGGCCTCCTCCAGCTGGGATGGTGCTCTACTCAGTTCAACACTCGCTGTAGCAATGACCCAACAGACTGCATGTATCCCCAAAGTTTTATTACCAGGCTCTAATACACAGGGAGTATTACTAATTAAAGAAGGGGGAAAAAAAAGTGTTGGAGCTTGTGGCCTCTTAGATGAAAATACTATTCAAATTGTTTCAACTCCCTTACTATATGTATGCAACTGAAAGTTACAAAGCTTTGAGGTGTTTTCAGTAGCAATACTGTACTACTTCTTACAGGTCTGGGTATGCATTGGATAGGCTCCTACAGATGATTTGAATGGTAATTCAGACACTTGGTGTACATTTGGATCATGATTATGACAGAGCTTACTATGCAGTATTTTCATTGACCAGCTTGTCCCTGCTTTGTGACACATAGTTCACAGTAACAATAGAAGAGGTGAGGTTCTGCAATAGGTGGCACTGTAGGAAGAGGTAACCCTAACAAAAAGTTTTCCCTATAGTAGAACGTAAACTTGAAAGTTGGAATCATCTAGGTAGACTCAACTTCTGGTAGTTCCTAGCATCAGAATGTTTTGCTTTTCAAACTTGATGGTTTTATAGTATAGTGTGATGTTTTTATAGTACAGGGTTTTTATTGAAAAATGGAGTACAATATCTTAAGGTTTGTGGCACTTATGGTCAGCAACATAGGGATTCCTCTGTCCTGTATGGTAATTATTCAGCAAGACAAAGGTCCTGCTTTTCACCAAGTCACTGAAAGACAATTCTGCAGCCCAAAGACTGTAGCTGAGTTCAGAAATATTGTGTTTATGCCCCAACTCAGAGCTTCAAAACTCAAGTCCTTCTAACCCTCTAGGTAAAGTCAGTGAGCAGCTAGGCAGAACCTCATCAGATGTTCAGCCATGCCTAAGTGTTTCAGTTTTGAAAGAGGGCAATAGTTCCACGCCTATACTCAAGCTCACTCTGGATCTAGAGATTAAATGTTTCCCTCTCTATCTCCTCTCAGAGCTTGTAGAACATGGTGTTCTCAGAGCATGTTTATTGAAGACCTATCAGATGGGCTTTGCACAAAACAAACCAGAGCTACCCCTCCCACTCCTGAGTAATAGCTTAGTGGTTAGAGCATTCCCAAAGAGTGAGGACTCTAGGTTCAGCACCTTTTCTGCCTGAGGTGATTCAAAGTCATGCCTCTTACATGCCTAGGCTCCCAAGATGAGAGAATTGGACTAGCTTTTGCTCTCATTTCTGGGCCAGTGAACACCTTAAGGATTGCATGTAAAGCAGGTCTAGCGCAGTTGGAAGTGCTGACAGTGTTGCCATCATTAAATAGCTTAACTTTGTTGTTTAGGGAGGAGAAGCTGAAATCGCCTCAGGCTTATTAATGACTTGAACTTGGCCTCTATCTTGTTTAAATGATCCAACTGCTGAGGTGAGAGAGCCAGTCTCTGTGCTTAAGGCTGTGGACTTGAATAGGTGCAGGTGCCTTTTGGTGGTGGGCAGAAAGCTGTAGCACAGTGAGAGATGAGAGTGAAGATGCACTTCTGTTTTCAGTGCTTCCTGTTGGCTAATTTAGGTGGCTTCCAACTTGACTTGTAGGTTTTTGTGAATGCTAGTTAAGGTGTGTTACCCTTCTCCATTTTTATATAACTATAATAAATATAACTTTTGTGTTCCTTGGTGATAGACTGAAGTGTGATCTTTGTGAAGAGATCCAGGCACTGAGAAGTGTCATTGTCTTGAGCATCATTGGACTTGTCTCTACAGTGTAAAATTTGACCTTCCACTAACCTACTACTTCCTTTAAATACCATTTAAAGGCTTCTACAATAGATAACTAAATTGTCTTTATTGTGTTTCTATGGTGAGAATGAACATGAAACTTACAGCTCACAAGCATTTGAAAAGGCAAGTGAAAGTGGAAATGTTTTGTCATTCGTTTCTTGCACCTGTTCATGCATTATGGACAGACTATATACTATAAGGACAATTCCCCCCACCCACCCATCCGGTACAAGTTAAGTACATTTTTCTTCAGTGAGGGTCCTTTCTGATCTTGAGAGCTGTTCTCTTCCCATTAGATCTCCAGACTGCTTCCACTTCACATCCCCTCACACTTGAGGGCACTGTAGGTTCATTCTTCCTCTATGCTTGAATGGCTCTACAAGCTCTTAGTGGAGGTTTGAACCAGGATGTGAGTGTCTTGAATATTTTTTGTGAGTTTTCGCTTTAGTTATCTTCAGTTTTAGAGAAAAATATTCTGATCTGGAAGTTTCCATTAAAGGAAAAGAAGAACAGTTCTTTAAAATACCAGTGCTGTTCATATAGGACTTCGTAGTAAATTTTGGCACCTAGAAAGGAAATAATTGCTCTCAGGTGGACTTGCAACTTGCTTTCAAAACCCAAGTGCAACAAGATGTGTGTAACCTGCACTACTGCAGCTAAGTGGCTGAAATAGGGTTACAGAACCAGCAGGACAGTCTGGAGGAAGAGCAAAACAGCGTCAACAAATACTGTACGCTGCTGAGTTTAATACAGGGTGAAGCTTAAATTCCTCTTGAAGGGAAATGTGTACTTTTGTTGCTATTTAGGTTTCCCCATGCCAAGCTTTTTCACTTGACTGTACTATACAGGAACTAGATCATTACCATTAAAAGAACCTGAAGTTCTTCCAAGTTTATATTCAGGCCAAATGAAGTAAGCCTCTAGCAAACATGCAACTAGATGACATAATAGCATATATTAAATGTGCAGAGGCCTTTTCGTTTCCTCATCCCCTGATTACATCAAACAATAGGAGATGAAATACATGCCTCTTCAGCGACACTGTAATTCAACTCTGTTTAATAGAACTTCATTCAAACATAGATCTGTGTGCCATTGAATCTTGTTCATAGAGGATGGCCACGATCATCCTGAAATGCCAGAGGTTCTGTGAACAGTACTGTGAAAATCTGCAACCTGAAGAGCAACAGGGGCTTTCTCAGTGCAATGCTTCCTTCATACTCAGGCCTTCTGATTTTGGGGTAACTTCATGTGACTGTATGTGAACTAAATTGCCATGAACTTCTGAGTAGCTCACCTGTAAAAACCGACTTGTCTGATTTGCTGTGTAAAACATGTCAAGCAGGGAGTGTACTGTCAGTTGCTATGGCTGAAGTGACAAGATTTAACTCACAAGACTCTGTGGTAAATTGATTGTTTGCAGTTTTGTGAACTTATTCTGGTAACAGGTCTTACTAATGTTTCTTTTGCCTTCTGTGTTAAAGCATGCCTGAATGCTAAGGCATATATTCCACCATCTTCAAAACTTTCTTAAAAGATTTTGGAAGGGAAGGAAATGTAGCAAATGCCAAACATCAGTGGTGCTGTAGACAATTATTGGTTTAATATATTGGCAGTAGATTAAAGAAGATGGCAGATGATGGCCACTTCTTTCCCTGTTTTCCCACAAGACTGGGCTAATTGTTTTCCCCCCACCTCCTCCAAGTGGTATGAATTAGTTACACAATTTCTGGGGGTGACTGCTTAGTGACCTCCCAGTTGTAAAAGCTTTTATGACTGTCAGAAGCCTAGAGTTTTAAATATGGAACTTTAAATTGGTGCAGGGGCTTTTGTTTGGTTGGTTTTTGTTTCTGGAATAGCTAGCGTAAAACTGAAGGTTGGCCCATTGTCAGGTTAGCAGGCTTCCTTTGCAGTGATTCCTTCCCTCTTCTGTGATTCCTTTTAATCTTCAAAATATCAAATGGAGAAACAAGCAACAAAAAGAAAAGAAAACAAAACCCAGTAGCTTTCCTTTTAAGTTATCAGTGTCCTTGAAAGGAGGGACAGACTTGATTCAGTCCTTTACTGTGAATTATTACACCTAGTGTGTGGAACCAGGGAAAGCAGCAATTTGTGCAAAGTGGAATCTAGTGAGACTGTGTAATGATCCAGTGCTAGTGCCTGATTTCTCCCTGCTGGAAATCTGGGAGTCTCCCCAGCCTAAATGATGTACATTTATTAAATTAATCTATCCCACAGTGGCTCGTTCCATTGTGGGCCTAAGATCTTACTCAGTCAGGCCTTCTGGGTTATTAGACCCAGCTGGTTGGGAAAGGGGTGATTTAGAGAGACTTGAGTGAGTACAGTTAGACCTGTGCCTGGACCAAACAGAGCCCAGGAACAGCAGAGATGTAAAGGAAGAGTAACAAGCTCTTTGGGCTCCTACAGTTTACATTGTCCAAGTGCTGGTTTGTGAGCTTTAACTTTTAGAAGATTATATTACAGGCTCAAGGAGAAAACAGATACTTAACTCCGGCATTAGGCTTTCATGGAATGAGGAGATGGTCCAAGCTCTAACAATCCCATTGCTTCTAGTAATTTCTTCCTTAGGGTAGAAGAATTTGAGATGCAGCTTTCAGTTAATGACAATCTAGCAGTTTGCACATCTGGCTCAAGATCCAGCCTCTTGGAGGACAGTGGCTTTTGGGCTCCCTGCCTCATCTGAGTTTGGAGCCAGACAGAGCCTTGTCCAGCAGTGCTCAGAACTGCGCAGGGGTTGTAATGCATGCTACTTGCTTTCTTCTGTGAAGATAGAGCTGAAGCAAGAGGTGAAGTCTAGTTATTGTTTCTGGCGTGGGAAAAAGAGGTATAGGTTGGTGAGGGGGATCAACACAGTAGCTTGTGTACTCTGGAAGATTTTCTGAAGCTTGCTCAGTGTTACCTCCCCTTCGCTGGTACACTAGGAAAAGGAAAATTCCGTACTCCATAAAGGTTGTGAGAACAGAAGGCTTTGAGAATATATTCAAAACCAAGTGGTTATTTTTCAGTAAGTTAGCGCTTTGAGTGGGTGCTTATATGGGGCAGTAGGGAAAGGTATGAGGAAAAAGTATAGCTTAATAGTAATGTAATAAATACTGCTTTAGAATTTAAACCATGACAGCACCTCTGATTGTTTGGTGTGCTTGTCCTCAAAAAGTGCCCCGTGGAATACGCACATTTCTGCAGAAAAAGTTTTTGAAAACTTTTTGCCTGTTTTAGCCTTTTAGTAGTCTGATTATCAAATGGCAGGGAGAAAGAAGTTCATTCCATCTAGGACTGTTGAGACAACCAAGTAGTGAATCATAACCCTAATGCCTGTTTTCTACCAATTGGCAAATAAAATCATGTTATTGGAATGAAGTAACATATATCCTCCTAAGGCACAAGAATACTTGGCAGTTAGCAATCTATCGTTTCACTAAGCTCTACAACCAGCGATCATAAGGGTAGAGTGGAACCTGTAAATGTTAGACTGGCGGAATCTGGAAATGAAAGCAATGTGAATGGTAAAATCCATTCAATAAATGTCTTTATGCCTAGGCTAGCTACAGATTTTTAACTGTAGCATTTTTGTGCAAATTCTCTTATGTCCGTGTTAATTAAACTTGCAGGGGTTTATTGTTGTAGCCTTTTTTACACTTACTCTACACCATCAAACTCATCAATGTTTTCCCTATTAATTTTCTTTAAGGAAGACCATCTCTGGTGTCTGACTTGCAGATTCCATTTTCTGTCTCAGCTGTCTGTGCATCGATCAAGTTTATGTCTGCACTTGATGACTAGCATAGTTAGCATATCCTAAACTGAACTCTTTTCAGCCTTTCCCTTCCCTAGTCTCTCATCAAGTCTTCTCATTGCTCTTGCTTACAACTTTGCCATCATCTTACTATTTTCCTACAATATCTCATGCTGCCAACCAAGTGTCATGAAATCAACACACTGGTTTTTAAACATCTGTTCAGTCCACTGGTACTTACTACATGCAGCTATTGATTTCTGTGTTGACTATACAGACAGCATCTGTCTAACTTTGTGTGCCTAAAAAGTACATACCATACTGGGCCTATATCAACAACAGTCCTTCCCGATTGCACATACTTGCATCATGCAGGATGTGGGGCTGCAGTAATGCATCCTTCTGACGCACAATAGCATAATGGAAGAAGGTACTGCTGAGGCAGGACATGGGGGTGGGGGGTGAGGAAATAAAACAAACAATGTTTAACTGTCTGAAATCCCAAATGAAAAAAAAACCCTTCAGCCTGTGGGAAGTCACAATTCAGTGTTGCAGCTCCTTGACAGAGTATGACAACTTAGTAGCATTTGCATAAATCTAAGATACAGCTCTAAGCTGAAAGCAGTTAAGTGTAGTAGTATGGTGGTTTTTTGGTTTTTATTTTTTTCCTTCTAGGTTACTTTGACATGTCTTTTTTCAAAGTGCAGAGCCTTTTTGCACTATTTTTCCAGTGCTCACTGGTGAACGAAAAGAAAACCCCTTGGTAGTATGACTTAACTGTGTATTGCATTACCATTAGAATATTATTCAAAATTTCCCGTTTGGGTCTGTCTGAACACAGAAGATGACAATCCCTGTCCTGGAATTCTTAAAGGTGCCAAGTTTCTCTATCAATCTTAAAACTTATTTAAAGATTAAAATTGTCTCTAAAATGAAACTTATGAAGTAATATAAACTGTACAAATAGACAATTCTCCAATAAAATAATTTTGATTTCTTCCAAAGAGATTAATACTGGGATTGTGGTTATTTTGTTGTTCAGTCATTATATTTGCAAAGTTGTACAGTGAATCTATAAACTTGTCGGCTTCAAATTCTGCTAATCAAAGCTATTGTAGGTAGTCTTCAAGATTGTATCATAACTTCTGAAGCCTTTGCCAACTTGGTGTTACATTCACATTCATGTATCCTTCTGTTGAAAGGTACTTTATATGTTGGTTTGTTTTAAGGGGGGGGACGGAAGTACAGTCCAGACTTTGATCTTTCAAGGACTTGGCACATGAGTGTTCTCTCTGATGTCTCAAGACTCCTTACTAAGAAATCTTTGTCTGGCATTTCTCCCCAAAACATACCTTCTGCTTCTTTAGTAATATTGAAATGAGCATAACAGTTTTGGGACTGACCTGGGAGTACCGGTGAATTCTGGTCCTGGTCTTGCCACTCGCTGGTTTGCTGTGTGATCTTGGATGAGTTATTGCCCCATTTCCGTTTGCTTATCTGTAAAATGGAAGTAACGCTCATGGAACTTTACAGTAATTTTAAGTGATGTGAAAAGCTGCTAGGATAAAATTAGAGGGAGATGTTTAGTTGAAGTTGCAATACTTCCAGTTAACTTTTAAACACTACTGCACTTCAGAAAACTCCTATAGCATAACATATTAATATGAAGTAAATTATATGTAGATGGTATATGGTGGAAATTATCTCGCCTAAGAGATGTAATAATTTCTTTTGATACTGTGAACAGGCAACCAACAGTGCTGCTATTTGCCATTTCACTTTGCTTTTAATTTGCTTTAACTCAGGAGTAGCTAAACATGTTCAAACTTTCAAAGAAACTGAATTTAAGTTGGGGTAGAGAAATAGAGCATGAGTAATAGGAGGTGAAAATAACCGTTTTACAGTCTTTGCATCCACACATACTTGCATTTTCCTTCCTTAGAATCCTAAAACATTTTAATTTGGAGGTAAGGTAGATATTATCATGAAGACAGTGAGCTTTTTTTGCAGGCCATTGAAACGCACCTAGCTTTGAGAAGTGAGGAAGCTGTTTAGCAGAACACAGCAGTGCTGCACAGTATGTCAGGACACAAAGAACAACATACTGAATGAAAGTATAAGGCGAAAGCAGGATTCGGCCAAACTGAGATCTGGCCAGAAAGCTTGGGCTTAACTTAAGTCAAGAATGGTGTTTGAAAACAAAACAAAAAAAAAACCCCAACTGCTTGTCTCAGTATATTTCCTACTCCCTTCAGCTTAGAAATCAGTAATGGGCTTTACTGTAAAGCATTCGTGTAAAATGCTGACCTTTGGAGCCAGGCTTGATTGGCATACCTTATGCTAGCACAACCTTAGCACAAGTGCAAGATAAGTAAGGCTTTTTTTGTTAGGCCTTTGTATATTTGAAGGGCATATTCTATTGAACATACTCTGCTTGCATATTACTTTTCCTGCTATTTTGCAAGTCATATTGCAAAGTGGGGCTAGCAGGAGGAAGAAAGGTGGAGAATGCCATCATCTTGAAATCTGCTATGACTGCCAAGCTGCCCTTCTAAAAGCTGTAAAATCAAGCTATATTATGCCATACCTTTTCTGGAAGGTAGATACAAAATAATAGTAAATTTCTGCAGCTCCTTGCAGAAGTTCCAGGGTTCAGTTTGAGAATGGGAAGACAAATCTAAGCCATGTTTTCACTTACATAAATGTTTTCTCTTATGAAATTCACATGTACTTAATGTAGGGTGCCAGGCTGATCACTGCAGCTGTTTAAAATAGAAAAGCAGATGGAACAAATAGATTTACCGCACAGCTTGACCTCTCCGCCTGAAGCAGCCCTTCATCATCAGCACCACCGAGACAAACAGCAAAAGGAGTTTCCCTTCAGAGCTGCGATTGGGCTTGCAGAGGTGGCAGAGCTGCACGACAGCCTCGGGATTGGCCAGGCAGGAATACACCTCTGGAATCTGTTTATTTCTTAAAAATAAGGTGCAATCTTTTACACCGCATCTAGAGATCTTTTATCTTGCATTTAACATCCAAACAAACTTGAGCAAACACAGTTAACCTCTTTGGAACGGCTGTAATACTTGAGCTGAACGAGTGGAATCAATTAGGGGGGGGATGTTTGTTTTGGGGTAGGGTTTTTTCTTTTTTTTCTCTTCTGAGTACAATGAGGCTTGTGTCAGTTGTCTAGATCTGTTGTTTCTATTTTTCTGGGTGGGTATATATGATATTGAAGAACTTTCTTGCATCTTAACTAGAGCTGAAAGTTGGTTTTCAGATTTTATAATATACTGACTTCAGCTTACATTGAAAGCAGTTATTCTTTCAAAGCTGCTTTTATGTCTGCTCTGTAAAATTTTGTTTACACTTGCAATAATGTCTTTCGTTGTTTCTGTAAATATCAAGTTACTATTCCTGATCGTGTTTGGTGAGCTATGGCTTCTTTTTTTTGTTTAAATAGATCTGGAATTTTCTTGGATTTTTTTTTTTTTTTGAAAGTTAAGGACTTAAAATGTTGTGAAGTCCTATGTAAAGTAACTTCAGACCATAACTGAATGAGATATTTGATCAGCTGCAGTGAATGTTCCAGCTGAGTAAGTATCTGGCATAACTGAATACATCAGAACTCATTAACCTACTTCCTCTCAAAAAAAAAAAAAATCAAGGGAAGAAAATTATATGGAAAATGTATACGACTTTTGTTGTGGTTTAGATGAAATGCATACAGAACTAGAAGGCTGTGGAAAAGCTAGTTTGTGAAGCAGGAACTCGTGGTTTTTATCAAGTAACAAGTGTTTGGACAAGCACTAAATACAGGAATATTGACTATAGGGTTTATTGCCTTCAGGAAGAAGAGGCAAAGATACATAGGAAAATGAGAACGGAATTGGATCAGCGGGAAGATTAAAGGCAAGAGAAGCTGACTACCAGAAAGCTCTTTAAACCCAAGTTCAGCTTCCCCCTCACCCCCCGAATAATTGGTTTTGCTTCTGTCATATTTAAATATGGATAAAGGCAGTAGTTGGTAATACTTAAATTGCCAATCAGCTTTTGAATAAGCACCTATATCTTCCTTATCTATATAGAATTAACATTTCAAGATTTTCAAAAGACTAGCCTTGCTACATTATTGGTGTTGCTTAACCAATATTAAACATTCCATTCTTAAGTCTTTGCACCCTCAGTGATGGTTTTATAAGCTTTCACATTATCCCATTAAAATTCCTTGCTCCTTGGAGTGAAGTGATGAGGAAATAGCACCTGCACTTATGGAGGAATTAGCAGCAGAAGACATTTTAAATTCTCTGATGCACAAGTCTATTTTGTTTAAGTTCTTAACCCAGAAAAGTGACTGAGAAAAGCCTTCTTCAGAAGCTTAAAAAATAAAAAAATATGTAATTCAAAAGCTGCAAATGGAGGAGTGGAACAGGAACGGAGTGGAACAGTTCATTTCTAATTTTTTTTTTTTGTTAGTTATAAGCTATATAGCAGAAGTTACTTTTGCCATAAAGAAAACCTTCTTCATGCTGGATAGGAATGGGAGAGCTAGCAACCTTATTTCTTTTATGCTCACTTTAATAACTGGTGACTGGAATATTTTTAAGTTAGTGTAATCAAGGATAGTTGTGTGAAGGAGGGAAGCTTGTTCACTGATGCAGAGATTCCTGAAGACCTGCTTAAAGAAAGGGGCTTCTCTGGCTGCTTCCCCCACCCCTAGTTTTCTTTCATAAGCTCTAAGAAGTCCTGAGAAGAACCTTTTATATCTATGCTTTAGGACTGATGTAACAATTTAGGGCTTCCTTGGTTTACCAGCATTATGTTTGCATAACCTGAGACTTAGCAAGCCTAAAGTATGAATCTAGTCTTTAGGATCTAAATTTGAAAGGTAGCTAAATTCTGCATGAAAATGATGAATAGTGCAGACCTTAGCACAAAGCGCTCCCCTTTACATAAATTTTGCCTGCTGTTCAGCCACCTTTGCAGAACAAAGGACGCACCTCTTCCCTTTTTCCAGGGGGAAAAAAAGCTTGTATGGAAATTCTGAGAGTTATTTTGTTATCTTAAGTGACACTCTCTTAAATTCCTAAAATATTTGCTGATACTAAGTTGGTTAGTAAAACTGGAAGCTGGTAGCAGAGAACTTTAGAAAGTGTGATTGGATAGCAGATGGCATTTTGTACCGATCAGTGCAAGGCATGCATGTAAGGGGAAACAAATTCTCATTTTACATACTGTGGTGGGCTGTGCTTTATGTGTTTACTACTCAGAAAACAGTGAAATGACAATAGATCTGTCTGTTCCATTCTTGGTCAAATAGCAGACAAAGAATGAAATAAAGAAACATAACTATCCAAGGTGTATTCTAGTTTAAAAAAAGAGTATAGAATAAAAAAAAAGAGTGCATGTAGAAGTGGGGCAAGGATGACCAGAAGGATGGAAAATATCTAAACAGACTGAGAATCAGATTGGAATAGAATTGTGAAGGAGTGGTATGGCACAGTATTAAAATCAGTAGTGTAGAGAATGGGAACAGTATTTGTTTCCTTCTCATATGAAAGAATAAAGAGCTTTCAATGTCATTATTGGGTGGTAGGTTGCAAGGAAAATGAGATTTTTTTTTATTTTTTTTTTAAATAAGGCACAGATAAACTTTGAAACTTTATTTCTGTAGGCTAGTATGGTTGCCAGTAGCTTATACTGCTTCAGACAACTAGATAGTGAATTGGGAATGGTTTTTGGAAGGGTTTTAAATGTACTGCCCCAGCTCTGGCTCAGTCTGAGTGGCAGATTGCTGGGGGCAAGAAAGGAGCACGTTAGCAAAGCAAGCGGGCTGTGAAACTTCTACATTATGCTGTTCTCTGGGCCTTTGGTATTGGTTGCTGTTCCTGTTAGCACTAACCAAGGGATGACTGTGCCTTTGTCCCAAACATACAAGTAGCCTTCTCTCAAAAATACAGAAAAACTGTAGTGAGCCATACTGCTGGGGGAGGGGGAGGATTGCACTTGCAAGTAGAAGAAAAAAGGGCAAGGGTCAAAAATGTGAATGAGGGTACACTGAGTAAAGCATCTGGTAACGGGATTTACCTTGTTGAAGGTGTCCCAAGGCAGGTTGTTAGTGGCCAAATGCTTTTTCTCAGTGCTCTGCTTACATATATGAAATGAGAAGTGGGGAACAAAAAGCAAACCTCATTGTTGCTGGGGTACCTGTATAGCTGTGACTGTTCAGCAGAACCATTTTCCCCGATGTTTTGGGCCCTCAGGTGGGGAGGAATATAAATAAAAAGAGGAGGGGAGAAGTGCAAACAAAATCTCAAAATTATGTTTTTTTGAGGAGCTGATGCTTCTGGAATGAATGAGAGACCATGTCCTTTCTGCAAACGGACTCAGAGCTAACAGCCATGAACTCACCTGTATCCACAGCCCCAGGGAGGACTTTCCAGCTCATGTGCCTCACATGCTGTGTATTAGCTCTCAGTAAAAGCAACCAGCACTGTTAAAGCCTTCATTCTCCTATGTATATTACCTTAAAATCTTACCAAGATTTAAGACTTCTGTACTGTTTCTCATGGAGAAAGTAGATCAGTCACGTATACTTGATTAAATACTGTATGTTCATGTTTGCTGCAGTAGCTGCTGTAGTGACAAGGTATATGTAAAAGGAACAGGGCAAGAAAATACTGATAGATAACAGTTTAGTTTGAAACTTATTTTGTTTAGTGGATCTTATCATGCACTAGAAAGGAGTAGTGCTTGTTGGAGAGCTTGTTGACTTATCTCTGCAGAGTTGTGGTTTTACTGTTTGGAGATGCTGCTATTGCCCCAAATTTGACTTAAATGAGACATTGCCCCACAAAACTCCAGCCAATTCAAATTCCTGACTTTGATATCAGAGAAATGATGCCATTTTTAAAGCTAGAAGTGGAAGGCTGTGTTAAATTACTTGGTTTTGTTTACTTTTGCTAAGATTTTAAGAAATTGAACTGCGAGGAGATCTGGTTTCTGCTCTCATCTCAACATCAAAAAGCCTGGACCAGTTTTCATCTTCAGAGGCAAATGTGTTACTAAAATGATATTTTACAATTCTTGGAAGAATTGGTGAAGGAAGAGGTTAGTTTTGGTAATTGTGGGTGATAGGTATCTAGAGATGCTGATAGGAAAGAGCTTAGTGTTGGTTTGTTTTGTTCTGTTTTTTTCTCAGGGAGGCTGTTGTCTCACATTTGACCTAAACAGTGTAATATGTGTCTCTCTTTAACAGCTAAACTTTGTCATTTTTTTCTTTTTGATTTGTAGTGCAGTCCTGGATTTTGTCAGATCACCAGTTATTTCCAGTGCTTAAAAGATGCACCAGGTATTGTTTAGCATTGTAAAAAGAGTCCTTAGATTGCAAAAGGCTCAAACCCCAAGACTGTGATTGAAAACTGTATTCCTGAGGCATAGGAGAGACTTTGGAAGCATAGAGTTACTCATTTCGTAGGTGATTGTTTCTAGATTATGAATTAAATGCCCATGGGGAAAGAAGTATGTTCAAGGACATTTCTACCTGTTCTTTTTCCCCCCATAAGTGCAAAAAAGAACACATCAAGCTTGCTACCTCTAATTTAAAAATAAAAGTTATATGAGAAGAAAATATTACACATACAGTCCTCTTCGTGGGAAGAGGGTTAGAGGGAATATGGACTGCTAGTAGTTAAATTTCATTACACTTTGCATACTGCTGTAAGGCACTGATGTGCTGGTAATGGCAAAAGAAGATCCTACACAAAGCAGAACTTTATTTGTGGAGAAATGGTTTAACATCCTTGTTTGAGTCAGGTCAGTCTGGAATTAACCATTGGTATGAGTTTTATAGTTCCATTTGCATACACACCATTCAAATAATAATAAAAAATTTCCAAGAAACTTCAGATTTTGTCCATGTCCATTAGATGCAAGGAAACCAGGAATTATTTAAATTTGTTTTACTGGAGTCTAAGAAAATTCTTTTAAGTCTTACATTTTTAATGTAGATCAGTATGATAAAATGGTAGAGTGATTTGGTTTTGAAGCTGTTGAGTCTGCTGTAGGGAAAGTTCTGTTCCTCAGTCTGATCCATTGGTCCATTCTTGGTTCCCAGCAACCCCCCAAAACAGTGAGACTTAGAGAAATAAGTTGTAGGTTTTACTTACTGCTCTCTGGTTCTTCAGCCCATAGGATTCATGTACTACAGATTTGTTTTATTTTCCATTTAAGATTCTTATNATGTACTACAGATTTGTTTTATTTTCCATTTAAGATTCTTATGTTTACAGGTTTTTATAACCTGGGCAATACATATGTGACTAAAATGTGTCATGAATTGACAACATTAGATACTGTAGCATCTCATCACATTTACTTTCTTAAATAAAATAGAAATGGCCAATTGGGTAACACTGTACACAGGCAAAACCAAGTAAATGTTTAACAATGGTTACAGT
>VYZV01041749.1:0-23637 GCA_013401275.1 Pandion haliaetus
GAGACAGCTGGACTCCATCTGTTGCCAGCAGACCCAGTGCCATGTAAACCTCACCATGATCAAAAATCCAAAAATTCCACCGATAGCACCAGCCTCTAAGCCACATGTTAAACAGGTGCGTTTTCCTGTTCCTTTCAGTATATTTCCCTGCCACTGCAGGGATTGAGGAAAACACCACCTGTGCTCCCAATCCTTCCACTAATCGCCCCAGTACCCTGAAGTCCCTTTTGATTGCTTTTGGATTTCTTTCCGCAGTCTCCTCACTGCCAACCTGCACAACCAATAGGGGGTAATAGTCAGAGGGCCGAACCAGACCAGGGAGTTTCCTAGTAATGTCTTTTACCCAGGCCCCAGGGAGGCAACAGACTTCCCTGTGGGATGGGTCATTGTTTCTCCAGTGTGCCCTTAGGGCAGAACACAGAGCACACAGCCTGCAAAAGGTCATATAGGTAGCACATCTGTGGTTCCCTTATTTGTGCAAGCATCTTGAAAGCTCCAGCCTTCAACAGGCAGCTGTGAGCCGGGAAGAGAAAGGGACCACCTACGCGAATGATATGAAATGGCAGCAACCGTTTAACAGAAATGACCAGAGAATAAAAAACCTGAAGAGTTACACATAACTAAGGTACAAATCCTGACAGTCAACGGAGCCATTCCTGGAAGAAGTGTGAACACAGTTTGGTGCTATAAAAGATTTCCGTTGACTATTATGATCACCTGGTGTGACCTCAAGGTGTCATCTTAAATTCTGGTTTCTTTTCACAGCACCTTCCCAATTTTCTCCTTTCCTAATGCCTTTGTTTCCACTTTAGAAGTTCAACTAGCAGCTTGCAGAATGGGCCATTTACACACCATTATTGTTTCCATTTATTCAAATAAGTAAGAAGTTTTTTGTAAAGTCTAGACCACCCTGCAGCTTCTGGGTTTTGTTTTCCAGGAAAAAGATGGTTGTTGACCCACTTAATCCACCTTCACAAAGAGGAGGGAGATTTGTTTTTATTTTCTGTATACTTGCATACTTTCTCTCCTCAAACTGCTTGTTGGGAAGATGATCAACAGAGAAGAGACAACTGTGGCAGCTTGTGATTGATTACAGCTTTTCTCCCAAGTTTCCCTCCTCATGTATTTCATATGACATTTGCAAAAGCTAATGTGATGTTAAATTTATCAGTTTCTAGAGAAAGAAAATGTCTAGCGATGAGAGATCAATTTGTTTCATGAAAAATAATCCTATTTCTTCTCAGTCTATCTTGGGAAACATAATGAATACTTCAAAACACTTTCCAAAATATTTCTCAGATATATTTCCTATGTTATATCACATAAGGAATATTTAATTCTGCTTTGTTATCAGCTGGTACTGTTTCTGAGCTTTTTTTAAGTCTGTTTTTTCCAAAACCTTTAACTGACACCACAGACACCTGTATAGCACACACACATTCCCATTTACTGCACAAGCCATAGAAAAGCTGACCAAACCAATAATTTATATTTACTTGTTTTAGGGCTGTGTTGCATCCTTAACAAAAGACAGTACAGTTCTGAGCTGCTCCAGAGGCACCACAGGAGGGAATTGCACTGCAGGCTGGTGGTTATTTACTGTAAGCATAGATGTAAGCTAGCAGTAAATAACTACTCTGATGCTCCAGTCCAGTAAGCATCAATTGTGTTGGCTCATACACTGGCAGAAAATACAAAGTTAAATTATCCTGTACCTGTCTTTTCCCAGACCAAGCCTTGCACCCCTGCAGGGAAAGAGAGAGCAAGCACATGCTGGTTTTACTTCTCCAGTGTCCTGGGAAAGCATGGAAGGAAGGATGTACCAGTAAGCCCCTGCCTTGGCATACAGCCTTCCTTGACGCCCAGCTCCTGGAGAAAATCTGGGGCTTCAGTGAGTCAGACATGGGCAGTGTCTGCACTGAAGCCAGGCACAAAAACTGCCTAAAAGCCCCACCTCCCTCCAGGTACACAATCTCAGGACCACTGTAGAGATGTGGGTCAATGTTAGCAGTGAGATATCCTCTCTACTCCTGCAGTGATCTGTGAACCAGGCAGAGCAATAAAGCATTAATGTGAACAGCAGATGTGCAGGTGAGTGCCCTTCAATGCATAGACAGACATCAGCTTTTTGTCTGTAAAGATACTATCCCAGTTGCTATAAAACCAGTCTTTACATTCTCTAACAGGTCAACAGTCTAGATAGTCAATGAATCTGGCCTCATGTCCCACTGAAGGCTACATTAAAATACGGTGTAGGAACAGCCACAGAGCTTAGTGCAGAGACCCTTTAACTCAACAGGAAAGGTCCTTATTAATTTCATTCTCTTCATTGCTAGTACTAAGACTCAGCAGCTGTTCATTAACACAGGAATCTGGTAACAGTTCCTATTAAACTGTTCAACAAAACAGGCTCTGTCGTGTCGAAGCACGCTATTTCAGCTCCGTGTATGAAAGGAATATTCACTCATAAGGACGTGAACTGGCAAACACCAGTCAGGGCCATATTTGGCAGCAGGATGTACCAGTAAAAGGCAATCTGGCTAATATCAAGGGCTTGAGAGGCGGACGCTTTTTGCTTGCTTTCCATTGCAAAGTGCTGTCTAATTAACATTTCAGTCCACCCTGAAAGAATAAACAGAGGGCTGTATGCAGCCCCCTCATTAGCCAGAGCCTCCCACGTGGGCAGAAAACTGTCTGCAGATTCCAGATAGAACAGTCCAGACAGGAAGGTACACTAGCTGGCAGATCAAAAAATCCATTCTTCAGCTAAAACCATGGAAAACTTGCAGCCACAAGAGAAGTCTGAAGAAGAGATGAAGTCCAAAGACAAGACCTTCAAAAATGCGTGCCTACTCCCAGCCTTTAAAATCCACCTTGCAAGTAACTTCATCCACACATCTGGTTTTCCTGCCAAACCTTATTACTTTCACTTTTCCTGACACAATTTTTTTATTTGCCATTTTACCCATTTTTGGGGTCCCCTCACTTGTGCCCTTTCTTTCTGTGCTGGTGACATGTAATGCTTTCCTAGGTTTTTCTCATTTTCATTGGCAAGCATCTTTTTTTCCACTAGGTAGCTTCCTCTGTTTCCCTACAGTCAGCCACACCTGCAGCTCTGCTCAAAACCAGGAATACAGATGCAGATTTGTTACCAAGGGCTGCCAGCTTCCACTTTTGAATGAATGAATGATTCACTGGGCAAGCCCCCAGTGATTGCATTTCACAGATCCAGCCACAGCTTCCCAGGATGAAGAACTGACTATCTGGCTGATGATGGAAGATACAGGAATAAACACGGCTCTGAGGAGCCTCTCACAGCAACTGGGCTTCAGTGGCGTCTTGTAGAAAGTACAGACAACAGCCATGATCAAGCAGACTAACTGTAGCAGTTCTGCTGGGTGTCAGAGCACCAGTATTCAAGGCACAATGAGAGTAGGTCAGACAAGTATATTAAAAAAAAAGATGCCCAACTAAAAGACAGAAAAGTACATGTGTTCCTGGAGCCAGGCGGCTCACAAAAATCACTCTGTATCACTCACACTGCAGTCCTAGGCAACATCCTAAGCTTAGAGCACCTCAGCAGAAAGAGCCGTGAGGCTGGCAGATGCACACCATCTACAAAGACAGGGCAGTCAGCCATCACTGCTGAGCATCTGAACAGCCCCACTCACCCATGCTGCAGTTGCTGCTGGACAGGCATGGGGCAGCACAAAACAGAGCGAACACAGTGCGACAGACTGGTTACAGGCTTTAGCCACATTAATGCAGTAGCTCACACCTACGCAGCAGCAGCCTGACCTCAACAAGTCATGAAGTGCAGTTATTGGATGTTACCCAAGATGGTCAGAGTGATGTTAATATACAGGAACTTGTGTTGACATCCTCGTTCAGGATGCCATTTTGTCCAAGATTTTAGAACAGGACACAGAACTCTGTGACACTTCCAGTCTGTGACACCACAGCACAGATTCAGCTCCAGGCTGAACACAGAAAAGTAAATTCACTTTTTCTGCAGCTCTCATGAAAGAGACTATTGAGGAAGAACTATTGCTCAGTGAGTGCCACACCAAGAAATAGGTCAAAAATAAGTTTTTTAAGTCTTTACAGAGCAAGGGAATACATGACCAGTGATATTATGTTACAACCTTACTGAATTGGTTTCTGTTGATGAAAACTGTACCTCTCTCATCAAACAGAATTTTGAAACACATCATAAAGAACTGGTTGACATAGTTTACTTTTAAGACATTAAAAGCATAATATGTTCATTATTTGCCTACTGCGAGGCTTCTACAACATTCCCCTGCAGAATTTGGTGCTGACGGGATACAGCATGGTTGAACTAGAGGCCTCACCTGATATGTTCATTCCTATGTTCCTTCCTAAATGCAGATTGCCTGCTTGAAAGTAACCCTTGCTTTCAAGGTACAAAAAGAAGTACTGTTATGCAGCACCTTCCAGTGCACCAGGAAAAAGAAAGTTAACTTTGTTTTATTGTACAATTTTATATAATAACTTGGTATTTTTCAATGATGCTGCTAAAAAGTACAAATATGAGAGACAATCCTATTCCCACTGACTTGAAGCTCGATTTTGCTCCAGTTGAACAGTGAAGCTGCATTACCACAGCTGTGGCAGAACAGACAGCAGGTTCAAACAGCATGGCACCACACAAACCAGAAACGATACACAAATTACACAGGGCATGAAACAGTCTTACAGTATCTTCTTTACATATTCCTGGCAGGTGTATTTTTCATGGAATGATAACAGTCCTAATGGAGTCCATACTAAAGCAAAAAAAGCTGAGAATGTCTTAAGAGAGAGGGTGAGCAACCCTGCTGAGCTAAAACTCAAGCTTGCTGGTGTCCCATTGCATCAGAGCTTGTTGGTGGGGGGGGTGCGGGGCTTTTTCCTATCAACAAGCCTCTGTGTGGTTTTGTTGTTGTTGTTCTGTACAACAAAATAGACTGTAGGGAGGGGTTTCTCTCTGACCTTTATTGGGAACTATGCATGTGAATTCCTGGATTTTTCAGCATAATGTTATTATCATCCTTCCACTGACAGGAATTGTGAGCACAGTGAGACTATATGAAGCACTAGGGTAACAGGATTAGTATAGTCCTGGATTAGTTTCACCCACTTTGTTCTTTTACCCTGTCCTCTTTACTCATTTTTTCCACTTTGGCTGGTATTATAGTCATGTCTTCCACTCCAAAGCCTTCATTTCAGTTAACAGCCTCGCCACTGTTACCATAGTCTCCTGTTATCTTTGTTTCTATTTACAGTGTGAATAGATGTCCATCATTACATTGTCAGTCATGACATGCATCAGTAACACAATAAATTGTCTGGGGAACTAGTCAGCTTTTAAGAAGAAATGTGCTACAGCTGCTAATGGCCTCCAAGGAAAAGGAATTTCATGCGGGTTGAAAACTCTAGTGAAGGATGCAGCAGCCAGCACGGTGCATTTGGAAAACAGAAAGCCTGCAAGGGACAAGAAAAACAACAGGAATGGGAGACTTGGGTTTCCTTCTTATCAATTGGGTGAAGGTAACAAGATATAATGTAGAAACCAAGTGTTGAGGTACTCATCAATGGCTGATTCATGGAGCAATTGATTTGCAAGCATGCAAGGGGCGCGGGTATGCTTGTCTTTGTGCCAAATGATGTGTAGGTCCTGAATTCTACAAACTATGTAATGAGGACTATAATGTACTTTGGTTCAGCATCCTTGTTAGAGCAAGGGAAGCCAAAAAATCCATCACAGCTGTCCTCAATGGGGAGAAGGGTAATTGTGTGAAAATAAGGGAGCCTGTTACCACCAAGCTGGCATGAAGACTACTTAACGACACTCCACCTGTTAGAAGAGATTGCAGGAAGTCATGATGATTTCTTTTGCCCTAAACAGAGATTATCAGAAGTAAGAAGAATCTATCAAGAAGCTGAAGTTATGTTTGAAGAAAGAAAAACATCCTACTCTGGCAGGTTATATATAAAGCTCAGTAAGGTACTCAAATTTTTGGTTTTGTCCTATCAACTACCAAGAGGGATCCAAACTTTTATAATAATTAACATGTGTTTCTTCAAACGCATCAGGAGCATGAAGCGTGCCAGAATATGTGTAGCAGTAATAGATGATTGAGGTAAAACAGGAATACTCAAACTTGTTAAGGCCAATGCAAGGAAATTTCATTAATTCTTTGCATTGTTTTTCTCTATGGAATAACCTGCGGAGATTTCTGATGCCAGATCCATTCCTGTGGGGTACCCTTGAGAAAGCCTTTCTGAAACTCAAGTGACTGTAGGTTATAGAACAAATTGTCAAAATTCACAGCAACAAATCACCAAGACTAGATTGTGCTCATCCAAAAATTCCAGAGGAACTCAAGCTTACAGCACGGTGTGACCTCTGGCTTAGAGCTGCCTTTGTACCTGAGAAGTGGGAGGTGATAAACATGATGCCCAACTTCAAGAGGTTTCCAGGGTGGTTTGGGGAATTCTAGGCCTTTAAGTCTGATATAAGTACTTGGTACAGTGTAGAAACTATAATAAAAAGTAGAATTAGAGGATGTCTGGATAAGTATCATGTACTTGGGATGAGTTAGAATGCACATCTGCCTTGCAAATGTATTACTGCTCTCTGTAGGAGTCAACAAGCTTGTAGATAAAGATGATCTGTGTGGTATAGTCTACTTTGTCAGAAGCCTTTGTAAAAACCAGCTTCCTCATTAGAGTATTTTAGGGAAGCTAAGCAGCGCTATGACACCAGAAGGACAGTTCTGGTATGGATAGATAATTTGGCTAAAAGTTGGAAAACAACGTCAATGGTTAGTTCTTGCAGTGGAAGCAGATCACACAGGAATATGTGTTGGGACCTGTGTTCTCTTAGCTCTGCTCACAAATAGAGAGAAGCTGCTGGTGATACTAGTAGGTGATCATAGTAGGGGTGGCAAGGGTAAAGGCTGGCAGGAGAACTGAAGAAGGACCTCATAAGGCTGAGTGACTGGTTAATAAAACTCAGCGTAGGTAATGATAAAGTGATCCATGTGGGGAACAAACAAACCAGTTCTCATAGAAGATGAGTAGTGAGCTGAGCTTATGCCAGGAAGTGGAATCTCTGGAGTGAGAACCTGGGGCTTTAGTGCATAATTCTGTGAAAAGGTCAATTTACTCACTAGTGGTCAAAAAAGCAAATCAAATGTTGCAGCTTATATGGAAAGGAATACAGAACAAAACATGACATTACATGTAAATACATTGTTTGCCTGCATCTTGAATAATGTGTGAAGCTCTGATCTCTGTATTTAAAAAATGTAGTAGACATGGAAAGGTTTGGAGAAGGACAGCAAGGATGATCAAAGGCACAAAAATCTTTTGTATGAGGCTACGACAAAGTGAGCTGGGACTCCAGTTTGGAAAGAGACAGCCGAGGAGTCTCTGATTTAAGTCTATCAGAAGTGGCATGTAGAGGGCTGAAAATTCACTGTGTGTTCCAATTCAAGAACTGGTAGACATCAAATAAAGCTAATAGGAGAAAGGCTTAAAGACAAAAAGAAGTTGATTCCTCATGCAAAGGGTAGCAGACACATGGAACTTTTTGTTAAAGAATGTTGTGAACATGTTTATGTTATTTTGATGGAAACTGGATAAGTTCAGGAAAGAGAAAGTTGAGGTTGGTGGTTACTAACTATGCAGAAACCACCGCAGCTCACATGCCCGAGCTAAAACAGCTGGAGGCTGGGACAATGTTAAGGATGCTGTGCTTATTTGGTACTTGATCTTCTCTAATTATGGCTCCTGCTGAATAAAGGTTATGATAAAGGGAGCTGAACTTCTAGTCTGATCTAATACAGCCACTATCCTGTGATGGAGCAGACCAGGACCTCGGCTTCGAGCAGGACCATGACCTGGCCCCCAGACCAGGGATCTGCAGCAGCTCTGGTGGCCACTGTACAAAGTGCAGAAGACGACTAGGTTCTGTAGTACCCAGCCCCCTTGCCAGCCTTTCACCCCAGTGCAGGATGGATACCAACTGCTAGAAGTTAGTTTTTCAGTGTTTCACAAGTGCTTCTCATAGATGTTCAGGGTGACATGTAGCACAACTAGTGAAAAAGCAGCTTATGTGGATTTGGCTGGTGGGTTTTTGAGACTGTTGCTCTATTCTGAGTATATTGTGACCTATGGGTTGCCCTGCAACTTGCTCTCCAGTCTCCAATTAGAATAACAATATTCGGTGTGCTGCATAATGCTTTTGCAAGATTTCTTCTCCTTTCAGCATTACTGAGATTAGATTTTTTTTTTTCTTTGCTATTTATTTTTATATACATCTTCCAGAGCCTAGTCCAATGTCACTGAAGTCAGGGAGAATCTTTCCCTTGACCTCCCCAGCTTTGGAGACAGACCAGGTGTGTGCTCCTTTCTGTGCTGTACTCTGCTTTCTGTTAACTGTAGGGAGGCAGTCCTGGAGAATGAATTTACCACAGCCTGCACCTGAAAGTTTTGATAGCTGAATGTGGTAGAGACACAGGAAGCTGCACAGAGGGAAAATGTGGGTTTATATTTTTCCTGTAAATCACTGGAACTGGTGTGTATTTCCATTTCTGATTTCTGGGCATGGATCCAGGAAAAGAACAGAGTAAAGTGTATATTCATCTATTTTTCTCCCCTTGTACAAAGAAAAACAAATACAGAGCTTGTACCTACTGGAAATGAAATAGCAGCATGTTCCTTTTAACCACTTTCTATTAAAGTAAGTGAAGCCTTCATTTTATCCCATCAACATCCTTACTAGAACGGCCATGAATAAAAGACTGTGATATTACCATATAAAATGCCTGTCCCCAAGTCATAGCACACGCACTCTTTCAGAACACGTTTCTTTTATTGCCTGAAAGAATTGTTAGCACCCAACAGGTCTTGAGTTATGCCAGCTTGGCTGACAAGGCTTAAGTCACTTTACTGCAGAAGATGCAGTATAAACAAAAACATATCCTCCAACAATTACAATACCAAATTCAGGGCCATTTTGCAACATTTTCATTTATCTCTTTCAGACTACACTTTCCAACTTCACTTACAAATAAAATTAGATTAAAGAGATCAAAGAGAACATTGTTGCTGGACAGATGTAGGCTAATTGGCAATGCCTTGACCCCCACAGGGGTCTGCAGTCAGTGTGGTACATAAAGAGCTATTACAGTTAATGGGTTAGTTCTAATTGCACCTTCTTTCCCCAAACACCACACTAAAAATAGGCCCCATGGAGACAGAATGTGCTGCTTGGTTATTCACACAAGATTTGGGCACTCAGGAAAACTCAGAGAGTGCTTATAGTAGGGACTAAAGCACAGAACTGTGACATGATCTGTTAAAACTGAAAGATAGCAAATACAGAGAAGGGAGCACATTATGAAGGAGCTGACTTTGCTTCTTCCTCTAAACATTTGCCTTCACAGATGCCACAGATTTCTGGTGGAAATCTGCCCCCGTACATCTGTATGATCACTTTCCCATCATCTCTTTGCTCCTATAGAATATTAATTTCCAGAAACACTGCATTAAGAAAGTCACCTATTCATAAGAAGATTTTAAATGCCAACATCCCTACTTACATCCCTTCTTATTGAAGTCAGTCACAAACCAGACCATGAATTAACCATTAACCACACGGGAAGTTAAAACCACTGTCCTTCCCATCACACCAGTCATCACTCTAAGATGCTTGAGTCTTCCCCTGGATCATAAAGTACCAATCAGTGGCAGAAACAGGATGAACCACTAGGTTCATCTTGAGGAGGACTGCTTTACTGCTTGTAGATGGAGGTAAAGTATCACAAGAGCAGAACCAAGAGTCCAGATTTATCCCTAATGTAATAAGAACACATCTCATACAATTTTCAGCCTGATCAGAGTACCAGCCTCTTTGCAGGCTGCAGAGAAGACTTTTCTGTTGTGACTTTTTCTTGTGCAACTTTACTTTAAAAGAACAAGAACATAGACCACATTTCTGACAGCTGTATCAGTCCTACAATAACTTTCAGAAACCAGAGAGTAGAATGCTGTCAAACACTAGGTATTCATCAACTTGGAGCTAGGAACAAGATTTAGCCTTAAAAATGAAAAATTTCAGGTTATTGGTGATATACTAAAGTACTTTGCACAGATTTCAGGTGCTGTAGGTATTTTCCATGGCAACAAAGCAAGATAAGCAGCTAGTGATCCAATGACTATCAAAAATGAAAAGATCTAGAAACACAAAAAATTTTCCTTCCACCAAGTATATATTTTCACCTTCAGAGGATGCATACAAACTACTCAAATTAGTTGGTAAGGCTGAGAGGGAGGTAATGAGATTAAAACAGATTAGTTTCTTTAGTTTGAACAAAAATACTCAGGGTAGGGTAGCAAGACTTGGAGCTTGCTTCTAATCTTCTGCTGAAGTTAAAATACCACAGAACACAACTTTCCCTGAAAATATTTCAGCATTCAGACTGTGCTAAAACTCCTGACGTTTGAATACACAGAAACTGGATTCTTCAGTCAACTTGCTTGGGCAAT
Source organism: Pandion haliaetus (assembly GCA_013401275.1). NCBI lineage: Eukaryota > Metazoa > Chordata > Aves > Accipitriformes > Pandionidae > Pandion > Pandion haliaetus. Next base: position 10,561 of record VYZV01041749.1, read on the forward strand.
GAGAACAGCACATCTATTTCACACACCTCCTTATATATTTCTTTTCAGTAGCAAAAATACTGTATTTCCCTACAACCACAATTTTGCACTTCAAGCTAAAACCTGTTGTAAACAGCTCAAACCCAGAGGCAAAAATTGACACTAAATTTGAAATCTGGTAGCTAAGCTCTTGCCATGGGTCCATCCATCTTCCATGATCAAGAGACACTTCCTACCAGTTTCTCTGTGGGTGGCTGCGAGACAGTATAGGATAGTGACAAAACATGCTATTCTTTTTCCTCAGGCTTATTTCTGCCATGGTTTCAAAAGCAGAAAGCTATCATCCTGTAGGACTCTTCATTAGAAGAAAGCTGACATTTATGTCACATTGCAAATGCTACAGGGCTTTCCCCTTGCCCTACAATAAAAATAAGAAGACTTCCATGAAATTCTATAAAATTAATATAGAACTTTTTTCTCCCCGTGGCAATTTTAGATTAGTAAATTGCCTTTAATGAAAAAAACATGTGAGCTATGCACATATTCAGTTGCAGTTTAACCCCTGCGGGCCCCCTGTAACGCATGGGAAGGGCAGGTTCAAAACTCATTAAGTGTCTGAGAGACTAAAAGCAACAGCGAGCCATTCAGTGAAGTCCCTGTGAATTTTGGTGCTGTTTGCTCCATAAGAAACATCAGTTACAGTGGTACCACACCAGGGAAATCCCAGGACTCTGAGAAAACCCAGTTACTATCCTAAACTGTGACAAACCCCATGGCCCTTCTCCGGGATCTCTGAGGGAGCAAGGACTAATTCCAAAAAACAAGCACCATGCTTGGACACAGCACAGGCAAATGTTTCATCAGTACCAGACTCAGTTTGGAGGGAGAGGTCCTAAAGAGACACTCTTCCCCAGCAACACCATAACACATGCCTTGGCTGACATTTAAAGTACACCAGTTAAATCCCTATCTAAACCAGATTTATGTCCAAACACCTCCCCAGGGAGGGAGGCTGCTTTTTCCCTTGTAGTGCCCACTGCTGGAAGTGGGAATGCAAAGTTGGAATCGCTGCTGTGCAGCAAGGTAGTCAGCACTGCTCCTACTCCAGCAGTGTCTGGGCTTTGCTTACAGCCTTCCCACAGCTCTGTGCCACCCACCCGTGCTCCCAGATCACTGCATTAGGCTTGTGCTCCTTGAGACACCCACCCAGCTTTTGTTCAAGTGTGTGATACTCCACAGGTGTGGAAAGTCAGGTTGCTTTACTCAATGGCTTTATTACAGGGCTAGGAGCCTTACCTGGCCAAACCATCTTACACAATATCTTCAGAAGCTGAAATAACCACTTGTACTTATTAACTTTGTAGCATTAAGCTGATTCCACGCTTAGGCTCAGCATTTAAAGCACTTTAAAAGTTGGCAGTCCTCTGTCACTTTATAACTCCAGAACCAGCTTAACAGATCACAATCATTTTATATTAAAAAAAGATCACGCATTTAGCCTGACAACCTGGATATTAAGTTTCATCGCTGTGGGATTTCAAATGACTGAACGTAAATCTCCCAAATCAGGCAACGTAGAAGCTGATGGGCCCCATCACCACCAAGCATTTAGCAGCTCCAATTCCTCGCTGAAGTATCAGAAGGGCACTGAAGATGGCATGCTTATTGAACAATGCATTTTCTTACTCAGCATGCAAGGTTATTCTTAACAGGTAAAAAATTAAGCAGAATGAACATACTAAGCACAGCATCTTGCCTTTTAAAATGTGTAAAATTATAATAGCACTGAAAGACCAGAGTGTGACAAATCCTCAAAGTCATTAATCGAACTTCCATACTAGGCAGCTGCCTTGCCTAATGATCTGTTTAATAAAAACTACAGTTCTTGTCAAGAATGTTCTATTTTTTTAAGTTATAAATCAGACAAAGAGTGACTGAGGTGATGGTAGTTCTGTAGATAACGTTTTGCCCTCTTGTTCCAGCTTCTCTCCCATCTCCTGCCTTACAATACAAAAGCTCCCAAAAGTAGCTTGTATTTTAGTTAAATATCAACTGTAATTAGTCAAGACAATATTCTGGGAGCTTGATGTAAGACAGCTGAAAAAGTTAGCTCTTTTTTATTTATTTCCTGCTTGTGGTTCTGGGCTAAGAACCATGCATATCAAACAGATGGGCTGCTGACCTCCTGGATGGATTTTACCAACGTGAAAGATCCAGTGTTTTAAATTACTTCCCAGTCCCAAACTTTCCTTACAGCTGAGCTGGTGTAAACACATTTAGTGAGTAGGTATCTCTTATTTAGAAAAGGCTACATGCAAACAAAATATACACAGATATGCAGATACACACAAGATCATCCTACATGTTTGGGAATAAATTTCCAGAATAGTGACACCAAGGCTAAATTTGGCCCGGAGTCTCCACATACAGTGCTGAAACGTTCTTCCACTAGTAGTTCATGCAAACCTTCCAAGGCTTTATTTTACTGCTGGTATTCAGTGTTTTAAATAAGTCCAGAATAAGTCTTGTGGGTGGGGAGAAGTGATCAATACAAGCAAAACAATGATCTTGTCTTCAGAGCTACCTGTAGAGGGAATGGGTTGTTGCTGGCCATGCAGGTATTTCATTGAGCTGAAGAAATCCTGTGAGCCCTGAGCCTCTGACTTAACAACCTTTCTCACCTTGCAGTTTCAAAGGAACTAATTTGGCACACCATAAAATGTTAATTTTCCAGGTGTTTCCTTAGAGGGAAGACATGACTCTTCTCTTAATAAAAAAAAATTCTCAGGCTCCAAATTGTAACCTTTCTTTTTTATTTTTAAAGCAAGCCAGGGGGAAGGAGGGTGTCACTTACAATTAGGCAGCAAAGCCACAGTCACAGATGGGTGACCTCCACTAAAACCCTAACACTCACACCAAGCAATAAATGATAAAAGCCTTATGAACTCAGGAAACTAAAGCACAACACTGTTTTTCTCATAGCCTCAAGGGTTACAGCGGATTCCTCGCAAAACTGGCATTACACTCTCAGCTGTGCTTCCTTGTTCTCCCACGATGGCATGACAGGCTCAAGAAGGGCACAGATGCATAGTGAGCCTTCCCTATACAACCCTGCTCAGAAGCAATGGCCAATTTATGCCCCTGCTTCCTCCCAAGCACATGGCAGCTGCAGGCTGGCATGGGTGAGCTGGCTGTAGGACAGCCTGAGCCTCAGCCCTCCATCCCACCTCCTTACCCCAGCTGGAAAAAAGCACATGCTTCAAAAAGTCCTCCAAAATAAACACAGGCTTCAAACAAACCTCTCCCAAGTGTACTTTAGTTGCCACAATCTCCCATGCCACTAACGTGCTTCACATCAGACGCCTCCCAAGGGAGAAATATCTGCAGAAGTAGCCTGGGTACACTCAAAAACTGGAGATGGGACTTTCAGCAGTATGTCCTTGGCACATGTAAGTCAGTATGACTCACAGTATGGGTCTGTGCCGTTTGCCTCCGAAAACAATAAGCTATGTCCAATTTCTACTGTTGTTCCTTCTTTTAAAAGAAATAATCCCCCCTCAAAAGGCTAGTCTTTAGATTTCAGGGCTGATGTGGCAGGAAGAAGCACGCACAAAAATTAAGTTGGAGAGAAGACAGAAAAATATGCAGGAGTGAGGGAAAGATGAGTGAAAGAGCATGAGAATCAGCTACTTGATTATGCTTCTGGAGAAACTGCCCTAGTAAGCACAACAACTCGATGTTACCTATTTGTATCTTATCACATCCATGTCAGCATTGCCTAATTTATTATATACTTGAATAGTCATATTTGTATTAATCTCCGCTCCACACTATCAACATTGCTTGCAAAACGCAGGCTACAGCATTTCTCCCATACATCAGCACCACCAATAGCCAGAAAAGAGAAAACAAATTCTGGTTCTGGAGCATACGGTAGGGCTAACAATTTATGTACAGCAGAAAAAAGGCAGCTGGAGTTCATTTCTGTTACCTTTCAAGAGAAAACTGCAGACCTGGCTTTGTTATTCATCTGGACAAGATGGCAGGGACATTGCTAAGGAAACATGATGAGAACACTATGAGACACTATCTTACCCCGTTTTTTCCAGGAGGAAATGAAATTAATTTTACTTGCAAAGAGAACAAGTGCTTCAATTTGTGCAAAAAGCTTTGGAGCCAGAGGACCTGGTCCCATGCTCTCTGTGCAGCGTGGCCGACAGACACAGCAGATGCCATGGCAAAGCAGAATCAAGCCTTGAAAGAAATACCAGCATTGCTGAAAGCTAGAGACCAGTGAAGGGGAAGAGGGAAGTTAAACTCATTGACACAACAGGCTTCCTGGTATTAAAGCATGGCCTAAATATTATGCTTAACATAACTGCTCAGCTGGTTGCACCCCACAGAGGAGGCTGGGAGGATCGTAGCCCTCACAAGCTGACAGTCCCCCATCAAAAACTGATACCAATGAAAAACACCACAACTGAAGTCCTTTATTTATCCTTAAAAGAGATGGAGTAGTCTCCACGTCATTCCTTTTCTGTTCCACTTAGTTACTAGACAGGAATCCTTGAATCACTAATACAACATTTACTCTTAATGGTTAATTTTAAATGCTTCAATTACGGATGTGAGCCACTCCCTCAGCCTCTACACAGAAACAGTCTCTGGTTTTATATGGCACTGCCAGAACAAGGATCTAAGAGGCACTTAACAAATACTAACATCTTTGTGGCAGGAAAGGCTGCAAGTGGTCAGGGTTTGGAGACCTGTTCCAGTGGGGCAAACAATTTCAGAGAGAACTAAATTTTGTAAGTGAGCAAGGCTACACTAAGAAGAAATGGGAATGTAAAGTCCTTCCCCTAAATTCAATGGAAACGCACAGTAGGCTGCTCTCTCACTCAGCGAAGTCCTAGGCCAGTCATTTCTTTAAACTCTTGACCCAAAAATTGGTTGCCTTGCTTATTCTTCAGGCTTTACAGAAGTGCTTGTGCTGTCTCTAGCTCCTCAGCTTTCAACTACTCTTCACTTCTAAATGTGCAAAGGGGGAGAGCCTTCAAACCTGGCCCTGCATTTCTTAGACACTCAAAAGTCTCCATAACCCTGAGGCACTAGTTCCACAACTCCACTACCTGTCTTGAAGAACAGAAAGGTGGTTTTGGGGGGTTTTTTCTACTGACCTGAAAAAACTGTTTGGTATAATCCCTCTCTAGAGGCTCACTTGCTGGTAGTCATTATCAGCTTTTAACATTGAGCCTCTTTATGTCCCCAGGCAACCACAGAGTCACATTAGCTTCATTTTATAGATGGAGAGTAGAGGCAAAGATGCTTACCTCGACATGAGCAGGGAGCCTGACTGAAACAGCCAAGGCACAACACAAATCTCTTGACACCTACCCACACGCTGCTCCCTTCCATGACCACGACCTAATCCCTCTTCATTACAGACCCATGGAGGAAACAAAATGCCACAACATATTTAAACCTCTACAGAGGTAAAGGACAGACCCCTGTGGCTCACTGGCAATAGTAATCAGTACTACTTTCCATGGTCCACTTGCAAGAAACCATTTCTGCAACTAATTTAATGTCTCAAATTTGCCTCTGCATTTAATCAATCACAGAAGCCCAGTTCATGCTGGGACAATCAGATGATGTTATCAATTTCACTGCTAATGAGCACTGAGGAACAGAACACCGCTTTCAGTAGGTACAAATGAAAGTGTTTGGCACTGTTTGTGTTCACTTAACAGTGAAGAACAGTTGTGAATCCTTACCTCGGAGGCAGACACCTGTGTCCAGGAATGACAACACAGGTATCAGCAGGTCTGCTGAATGTTATGATTTCCTGGAGCGAGTTCAGCCATCCCTCCTATCAGGAGAAGCACCACTGTTGCCAGGGCAGGTACACTGTTGTAAAAACTACACGGGCAAGATCCAAATGTGGGTACCAGGGCTGCCCCAGAATAAAAGTTTTGTGAGATGAGAATTAGGCTTCTAAGTGAAGTCAGCTACCTTGGGACATTTGATTCAGCAATGTGCAACAGCAAGATAAAAGTAAGACTTTAAGAACATGCTGGTTTTCTGCTTTTGAAGTGTATTTGTGCATTCCGCTGGCAAAGGTAATGGTAGGTGATTTTAGAAGGTTGCACTTTAATTCCTACTCACGCTTCAAATGCAATTCATTTTAAAAAAAAAAAAATAAAAATAAAAATTTAACAGGCTCAAAAGGCTTGATCCTAGTCCCGTTGATGTCTGGGAAAATTTTGCCAATCATGTCACCAGAACAGATTAACTGGCGAGAGGAAGGCACTAAGATAGACATCTGTAATCCTGCCACCTTCCCATGCAACACTGCCCAAGGAAGCATGTGCTCTGCAACATGTAACAGGACAGCATGACACAGCATCCCCTTCACTAGGAAGGGGGCTGCATCCATGAGAGTCAGTGGCAGGTAGCCCCAAAGCCATCACCAATCTGCCTTCACTAGTAGGTTCATGGCTATAATTTAAATGGAGTCACTCCCCAACTAGAAAATTCAAAAAAGGTTAATGCATCCTGGGATATTCTCCTAGACAGCCCCTATAACCATGCCCTCTCATGTGAGATAGTATGTAAGAGACCTTCCCACAGAAAGGGGTCATCTTCAGAATACAAAGCAAGGAGAACTATAGTCCTTCTTTTACCAAAAGGAAACCAAGATGCAGATATAAAGCAATCCATCCAGTCACACAGCAAGCCTATGGAAGATCACAGAGCTGAAAACACGTTTCCTTTGTCCCTTCTAATACCTTAACTTAAAAGCAGCTGAGTGAAGGACGAGAGGAAATGGCCTCAAGTTGCGGCAGGGGAGGTTTAGATTGGAGATTGGGAAAAATTTCTTTACTGAAAGGGTTGTCAGGCATTGGAACAGGCTGCCCAGGGAAGTGGTAGAGTCATCATCCCTGGAGGTATTCAAAAAGCATGTAGACAGAGCACTTCATGACATGGTTTAGTGGGCATGGTTGATGGTTGGACTCAATGATCTTAAAGGTCTTTTCCAACCTAAACAATTCTATGATTCTAAGGTTTTCAGGAAGGAGGAAAAAAAAAAAATATCTGACCTGACATCTGTGTCAATTAACGCCCATTACTTCTCTTTCTGAAGCTACCAGAAGGAAAATGTTGCTTACAAGAATCTACACTGTCTAAATCCTTCCTAGCATAAAAGGCTATGCACTTTCTTACTCAAAATATGAAAATGTTCTCTATCCTTGTATGATCCCACAGACTGAGGGGAAATGCACCATTTGATGTAAATCTTCAGAAGGAAACACAAACGGTCCCCATGGAGAGATAACCCCTTCTTCTATCTGCATCTGTCAAGTTTGACTCATGACAGAATTATGACCCCAAAATAACATTTTAATAAGTGTTTACATGCTATCACTCCCCAAAGACTAGGCTGATAAATTTCTTCCTCAGAACTAATTATGCTTCAAGACAAGGGTACCCTCGGCGGATGCAGCAGTGAAAAACAGGACAGAGCGAGACCTTTCTGCAGCGAGCGCGGGGCTCCTCCTTGTGGATGCCTTTGCAAAATTGCGTGCTTTGCACGTATTCGCATAAAAAGACGGAAGAAACTGGTCATGTGTCAACATGCCTGGCATTTCCACTACCTACATTAGTTACATTAAAAATATGTGAACATATTAGCATGTCTCCCCTTCTTCTTCTGCTCTTCTCCCTGATGGGACAAGGCAGGATAGATCAGCTGGCTGATCTCTGTGGAATTTTTCCTTACCTGTGGGGTTCAGGATCAGAGCATTGGAAAGGTTCCGCCACAACAGCCGTTTGGTATTATCATCTTGTGCTACATAGACTGTGAGGTGGACAAGACCAGATGTTGCCTTTTCAGGTGTACAGGTGAGAAGAAAAAACACGTAGAGACACATATGCGAAGATCCGAGGGAGATAAAATGTCTTGGTGTTCTACATTCCATCCTACACATTTCAGACCAGTTTCTATCTGCCCCAAACCATGGGAGCAGCAATGAAGCAGTATGAAAGGGAATGGAGATTTAAAACCTTGCCCTTTTCATCTTAACATCCAAAAAAAGAAGGCTTCTACTGCTGACAGAAGCTCTTCGGCTTGGCAGAGATAACAGGAAAAATTAAGTCCATGCCAGTATCAAGAGAGGTGCAGTTCAGCTTTTCAAATCCCCATATAAAGACTCAAACTACTGCTACTAGTAAATATTCCCACAGTAATCTTTAAAACAGTGGGTGTCTCAAGCACATCTCTTTGAGCTATCCAGCACACAACCCTTCCCAAAGCAGTCTGGTTTAGAGCCATGGTATAGTCCATTGTTGCATGATTATTCACTGGAGCATCAAACACTGTAGTTGTATATGTGTTTGAGGAATGAAAAGTGCTGAAGAGATCAGTCCTTCCACAGTCAACCAAGCTGTATAATTCATTCCAAAAAATCATGTTAGGTTTCTCTTGCCTGCACTGTGCCTACCAGAAGCTCATGTAGACCTCCCTGTTCTGATGGCAAGACATAATTTTGAGCCAGAATGTATGTCCACTTGTTCTTTTGCTACCATGGTCCTTTAGCTTCTCCCTCCCCTTCTCTCCCTGTCATTGTTGCCCCTAAACACTCAGCCTCCTAGCCTTCATTTTGCTGATTAAACAAGAAAAGTTGTTGCAGTCTCTTCTTGTACCTTACGGCTCAATAGACCTGGGGCTGTGCTAACACCTGTCCTAGTCTGAGTTTATCTTCCTCGAACATGGGGTGACCAGAACTATCAGAGATACATATATCAGGATCAGAGATTAACTTCTCCAGAGCATTAATTCTTCCCCATCTTCAGTGGGAATACTTTATCAGTAACATCCTACGCTTACTTTTGATACCAGGATGTCATGGCTACATACATACTGATGTATACATGTGGTCTTTCCCCAGTCTCCAATTTCCAATTTACAAAAGAAATTCTTGTGCAATATGGTGAATCTGGAACAAACAGCTTCATGTCTCTGGAGTCACTGTCCTGATGAAAGTTATTGAAATCACCATTTACAATACTCATCTGCTACTGTATTAACAGAAAATTGTTTCTCTTCCCTGACTTCACTAGTGATTTCTGAAATCTACCCCTCTAATAGTATATTTATGCATTCCAAAAAGATTCTATGTCCTCAACTCTGGAAACTGCCTTGGTAGGAGCTGAAGAAACCTCAGGGACAGACTTTTGGCCCCAACAAGCTCCCTTTTGGTACAACCTGTGATATTCACCAGAACCTCTGACCAACCAAAAGTGCCCAGAACTCCACACGAGAGAGATGTCAGCGCATGCCTGGCCTCTCATCCCTCCACCTCACACCTTCCAGGAAATCCACATTGCCTGGCTTTCAGCACAAGGCCTGTGCTGTAAGACAAACATGTACTCTTTCTGGCATATACAATATATCACATTATCACGTCAGAGTTTGAGTATCAGTCTGAAGCGCACACTGTTCATGTTTAATTTGTTTACTTGTACAGAACTTAGACAGCACTTTGCTCTAAAAAAGTCATATGAAAAATCATAGATCAACCACAGAATGGGCAAAACTGCATAAGTACACAAGGTTACTACCTCAAAGTAAGCTTAGGGCTCTCAGAGATCATTACAACTTCAAAAGCATATTTTCATTAAGAAAAAAAGCAGTAACGGTCCTTTTTTTCTTTTTTTTTTTTTTTTTTTTTAAGAATCTTTATCCAAAATTCAAGCCATTACCCTAAGGAACAGTAAGTATAGCAGCTCTTCGGTGGTGCAGAATTGCCCATCCTTAGACCATCTGAGAATGATTAACAAGAGCTCTCTAAATGGTTATTTAATTTCTGAGATGGCTGTGTAATCTACAGTGATAACTTACTTCTTCATCCTACAGGCTCATGGAAATCTTCCACCCTGGCTAAATAACCTGAGTGAAAAAAAACATTTCATCTGCTGATTATAACAAATAAATAAAACGCTTGCAACAGGAAGACAACATTGGCCCTTTCAGCTATGTAACATTGCCATCTAGTGATCATCTCTAGGTGTTACGCACGAGAGGGCCCACCTGGTTGTACTTAAATCTCCTGGCCTTATCCTGCCTGCATCACCAGGGAACCTCACACCTGCAACTCCGTCGTGGCTGACAGAAGTCAGGCAAACCAATTTGTAACAGTGTTGGAGAAACATCTTTTCTATATATGCTGCGCATATATATCTTCAGGACAAGTCGATACAGACCAAATGCTGGCTCCTAATCCATTGACGATAACAGATTTTGTTTACCCTACTTAAGGCTCTAAGTTAATGGTGATCTATAAAGAAAGGGATAATAGAAGAAATTGCCTGCAAGTCAACAGTGAGGGTAACTACTGGAAAAGAGAAAATTTTCAACAAACACTTATTCCATATTCAGATTTGAAAACTCAGCAGATAATCATTCACTATTATTAACCTTGGCCAAAGAGCAGTTTTCCACAACAGGAATAATACAGATACCCAAGACATTAAAAAGGGGAGAGGGAGAACAGTGGGTAACAATTAAAACAATCACCAAGTAGATAAAAACGACCAGAGAAAAGCCTTTAAGGATGAAAACACACCTAAATCTACTCAACATGGAGAGATTTGAAATATCTGGCAGTGTGAGCACTGGGCAGTCTGAGAGGCAATATTTGTGTGGTACTGGCTGTGTACCTGCATCGCAGGATATTTTGAGAGGTAGATGATAATGATGATGTTTACCCTCTGGTCTGCCTATGTCTGACTCAGATGGTGGCCAATGGAGAAGATCACTGGAGTTTGGGAGACTCCAGATAGGCCACTCAAAAAAATTTAATGCTAATCTGAAATTCTGCTGTGCCTGGGCAAACAGCAGTTCTAAATAGCTTCACAGGGAGAAAACAAAAGGAATCATTGACTTGTGTACAGCCCCCTGCCAAACCCTGGGTTGCTGGCACATGGCATGCACTTTCAATTTAAAAAAAAAAAGTTTAAAAACTAATTCAAAAACTGGAGTGAAAGTCGGGCAGTAAGATTTTGCTTTTGACAATTAGGCATGCTTTAAAATATGCTGGAAGGAGTCAGAACTAAGAAAAGCTAAATCATCAAAAGAATCAAATTAGTGGCACGTCCGAGTCATCAAAACAAAAAGACTCAGAGAGAAAGGCAGGAAGTGAGCATGATAGTACAACGACATAGATAAAACAATGAAAAGTTGTTTACCTGATGTCTCATTATTCTTGACTATTTGACAAGGCAATTACTGTCAACATTCAGCACTTTCCTATGTCTTCCAGCAAACAAGGTCTAATTTTTCATCCTTTTGAGGAAGCTCATCACACCAAAACGTCAAGAATAACTAATGAGCTTTTTGTAAACACTCAGCAGAAAATCCATTTATAGGGTCAGTTGCGTGTGCATACAGCTTATTCTGTGCAGTCTTCTAATTTGCTATCCTCCCTCCCCATAATTTGAGCACTTATATTGAAAGCATAAGTATTCTTCAGAAAGAAATAAATAATTACAAGTCAAAAGCAAAATAACCTGTGGAAGAACAATGATCATGTCTGCCTTTTTAACAAAGACATACAAAAAAGTTCTATAATTATCATCTAAGAAGATGCACACTGCCTAAAAAAGCTGAGTACTCTGAAGAACACAGCACAGCAAAAGCTGCAGATACTTATGCTTCTCTCCCCATTCTAAATACAAATTTCTCATGAAAAATGTTACCTAAACACAGATCATGAGCTGATAAAAGTGTATTGTCTATTTCCCTGACCTTGGGAAAGAAGCTAATTTAGAACAGACTTAATGAGTTATCCTCCCTTCATACTTTTTTCTGCTCCTCTGAATACTGTTCTGTTGCTAGCATTCCGAGTTCAACTTTTTGATGCATTTTGGTGCTGTAAGAGGAAGACTCAGAAAACTAGCAAGCGCTATTGGCTGAGGGCCTAATCCAACATATACAACAAAGATTGACTACATTGTTTCTTACACCTTGCTGTTTCTGAGCACAGAACACAGTAGAACTGTTTTTCAGCTGCACTTTAATCATGATTTACTTACTTTTTAATTCTTATAGCTGAGTGGGCTCTTTCTTTTAAGCTGATTTTTCAGAAAAACCAAACCCGTATTTTGGATTCAGCACTGACAAAAATGCAACCAGAAAATAAAGACTGGAACCTAAGCCTGCCTCCTCCCAGCTACATATCTTAACCACTGAACCACAAACACACACTCTGGGGACAGAACTTCAAAGCTAACACACCCTGTTAGGCAGCAACATTACCCTTCTCTAAGTGTGATTAAAAAGAAATCAGTCACACAAAACTGCATTTTTTCGGGAGTATCCTACCACAGACCCACTCCATGAGCACTTGCAGAATGGAGCAGCCCAAAAGCCAGAGTCAGAAGAACAATTTCATTTCTGTGTGTGCAGGGGGTTCAGACATCATTTAATACCTGGGCTGCTTCACTTGTCAAGACAAGGATAATCCCTAATATGCTCAGAGGGACAGTGCAGACACTTGGGGAACTTCAGTCAAGTAAAGATGCACCTGTGTAAGTTAGAAATCTCCAGGGTTTAAACAGTAGCTCTACAAAGTTCTTTGGGTCATAATTTAGGATTCAAGGACCTGAATTTATCCTAAATCCAATCTCAAGCACATAAATTCCAACTCGCACTCAGCCTTGTCCCTACCATCTCTCCGTACAATGAGCCTGGAGCTATAAGGGAGGTTCCTAAACTGTATGGGACCACTAACACAGTAACAGCAGTCAAAAGTTGCAGTAGGATCACTCAGAGGGAGATGAAACTGGAACAACCCTGCAGCAACAGGGAAACAAAACCACTCACATGCAAAAGGTATTAATCTACAGCCAAGTCTGCAAAATTGCATGTCTCAAAATTGTTTCTCTTGCTCTAACAACCCTGCTAGGGAGATAGATTGATAGAGAACCTCTGAGCCATCTTTTTCTGTATCTGTGGTAGTGCTTTGCAGATTTTATGGCCATCCAACAATACTCTTTTCTTTCTGTAATTGGCTCTGCTCAATACTTCACAACCATTTT
>VYZV01041749.1:26199-52610 GCA_013401275.1 Pandion haliaetus
GCCAGTGTTATTCCAATCTACAAGAAGGGCGTGAGAAAGACCCGGGGAACTACAGACCTGTTAGTCTAACCTCAGTACGTGGAAAAATTATGGAGAAGATTATACTGGGTACTACTGAAAGGCGTTTAAAGGCTAATGCAATCATCAGGCACAGTCAACATGGGTTCACAAAGGGAAAGTCCTGTTTAACTAATTTGATATCCTTCTATGATAAAGTCACCCGCTTAGTGGATGAAGGGAAGGCGGGGGGGGGGGGTCCCTCACAGCTTCCATCTGGACAAGCTGTCCAACTGCGGAATGAGCAGGTTCACAGTGTGCTGGGTGGAGAACTGGCTGAATGGCAGGGCTCAAAGGGCAGTAGTGAATGGGGCTACACCTGGCTGGTGTCTGGTCACCAGCGGTGTTCCTCAGGGTTCAATTCTAGGACCGTTTCTGTTCAATATATTTATCAACCATCTGGATGCAGAAGTTGAATGCACCATTGGCAAGTTTGCTGGTGATACCGAACTGGGAGGTGCTGTTGACTCTCTTGAGGAATAAGATGCCTTGCAGAGGGATCTAGATAGATTGGAGCATTGGTCAATGACTAATGGGATGAAATTTAACAGATCCAAATGCCAGATTCTGCTCCTAGGATGGAGTAACACCAGGCACAAGTATAAACTGGGAGAGGAGTGGTTGGCGAGCAGCCCTGCAGAAAGGGATATGGGGGGGCTGGTTGACAGCAGGCTCAATGGCAGTCAGCAGTGTGCCCTGGCAGCCAAGGGGGCAAACGGCATCCTGGGGTGCATCAAAAACAGTATAACCAGCTGGTCAAAAGAGGTGATTATCCCGCTGTGTTCAGCACTGGTGCAGCCTCACCTTGAGTACTGTGTGCAGTTCTGGACTCCACAATTTAAGAAGGATGTAAAGGTCCCTGAATGCATCCAGCGGAGGGCAACAAAACCAGTGAAAGGGCTGGAAGGAATGTCCTATGAGGAATGGCTAAGAACTTTGGGCTTGACTAATTTGGAGAAAAGGAGGCTGAGGGGCAACCTCATTGCTCTCTGCAGCTTCCTGAGGATGGAAGTGGAGAGGGAGGCGCTGATCTGTTCTCCCTGGTATCCAGTGATAGGACGCACGGGAATGATTCAAAGCTGTGCCAGGGGAGGTTTAGACTGGACATTAGGAAGCATTTCTTTACCAAGAGGGTGGTCAAACACTGGAACAGGCTTCCTAGAGAGGTGGTCAATGCCCTAAGCCTGTCAGTGTTTAAGAGGCATTTGGACAATGCCCCTAACAACATGCCCCAGCTTTTGGTCAGCCCTGAATTGCTCAGGCAGTTGGACTAGCTGATCGTTGTAGGTCTCTTCCAACTGAAATATTCTATTCTATTCTATTCTGAGATGGCTGCAATACAGGTGTATCATTTTTATTTACAAAACAAATCGACTAGGATCTCTATGCAAGCCTGAGATTGCCTGAGGTTATGTGGTGTGGGGTTATGGAACTGGCCCTGTATCTGCTGAGCTCCACCGCAGTGGCCTGCTGAAGTTCCAGTGCAGGATAGTATCACCAAAAACTTGGTGTGATCTAAACTGAAAGTGTTTCCAATACCAGTGTTACTTAAAGTTTCTAAATAAAATCACATAGCTATGAAAAAAAAAAAATGAGGGGAAAAGGAGAGAAGGTCTGTAGTGCCTTTTCTGTTGTGGGCATCTTACAATGTTATTATTGAATGAAGCTCAAACCCATTTGAAGGTTTCCATAAACATTTAAGATAGGGTTCTTATTCCATGAGAGGCAACATTGAAGTCACAATAAAACTGCAGTGACACAAACACAGAGAAAACTCCTTCAAGAATTGACTAGGCGTAACATACAACTGCTCATATAGTATATGTGCTGTTCTTGCATACCACACAAAGCCTTTGAGGAGTACTGCGAACACGGCACAACAGTGAAGAACTTAATATAGAGAAATGCAGAGGCTGCCTGGGTGTGCATCTCTTCAGTACTACACAAGAATATTTTGTGTTAGCGTGTAACACACTGCCTACTTCCTCTGTTGTGGGCTCATAAGCAGTGATCTGCTCTTGTTCAGAGAAGCCACTGGCAGAGCTCTAAGGAGTGTCCACAAACCAGCAGCACAGCTGAGAAGGGCAGTCACTGGTTTTAAGACCTCTGGCAGCATGCAGTATGGTGGCTTTTCCACAAAAGGCTGGAGGAAAGTGAACATGTCCTCAAGGTATGTTCAAGAAAACATACAGAAAAAGTTTTACACTTGGATCAGGAACACAGCTTGACAAAGTCATAAGGCCAACAACCTAGTGAGGGCCCACTGGTGGTTCTGTGGCTCTTCATGTCAGGGTCTCTTCAAAAAAAACCAAAAACCTCCTTCTATTTTTATAGGCCATCGTGAACTGCCTAAAACTACTGACTTTAATGTGAACCCCTAATCCTTGAAGAACTCTGAGCATTTAAGAAGAAAAATATTCCAAATTCAAATTCCTACACCTTTTCAGCATACCACAAATAGAGGTGTCCCTCTTCTTTTTTTTTTTTTTTGAGGGTCAGACGTCTCTGAGGGCTCCGTCCTGTAATGCACTGATGTAGAAGACACACCACCCATTTCATCTTGCTCAGTATATACAGGGAAATGACTGAATTTGACAGCCTTCCACTGTCAGCCCTGTACTGAAATGTCTTCAAACTACAGTCCATGCTGGAGGTAAACAGAGGGGAGGAAGGCAAGGACTGAGCCGGCAATCAAAACGAAGTTTGCAGCCTGGTATTAGCACTCTCTGAGAGTTCATTATATCCCACAGAGTCCATAGAAATATATATTCATACATTCCCCATTCTATCACAGATATTTTTAAATGCATAACCAAAATACTTTCTAGTGCTCAATTTCACATGATGCCAGAAGGCAGGAGTACTTCACAAAGCATTTTGAGGTATTTAGAAGGTCTTCATGCAGTTCAATAAATACTAGGGTTTGGTTACACTTAATTTCAAAAGGTCACCAAGGCTTTTACACTGCTCCAGCAAAGGAACTGTTCTCGGATCTTTATCTTGTCCAAAACAATATACATCATTTTATGCATGTGACAAAACAAGATTTTTGTAATCCTTGACCTTTGGCAGTACACATGAAGGCTATGTCAAAACTACATTTGAGCCCCAAGCAATAGGTGACCCTTCAAGCCACAGGAATAGAAAATACTTTTACAAATTTACAAAGCAATTGCATAAACAATCTGAAGTGAAGAACCACTTGACTTAAGGAAGGACAATTAGAATTATGTAAACTATAGAAACAAATGTAACTATATCTGTATTGTTTCAGTACCACATATCTGATCTTTAGCTCAGTAAACTCTTCAAGGTTAGACTGAGACTTTTATGAGGATGAATGCTCTCCCGCAGGTCTTGTAAATTCCCCAAAACCTAGAGTAACCTGATCCCAAGTGTAACAATGTGGGGGCAATTCCTATATTTCTGAAGGACAGGAAAAGAAAAGCCATCTTCTGAAGACAAACAACTGAAGTAGAAGTTTCTGTCACCATGAATATTAAGTCTCATACAGTAGTAGATCTCAAGCAACAGAAAAAGTCAATTTCTTGATTAGTTCTGATTAGTCAGGCAATAGTTTGATCCTAAATTTCAGCCTGAAATATACTGTACTTTGTGTCTTTGCTACCCAGGGTCTTCAGTAAAAAAATCAGTATAAGTCAATCTTATTTTATGAGTAGCTAATGCAGGGATGACGGAATGTAGGGCATAAATTTTTGCTTCCCACCATGGCACGTACATAAGTATGAAAAACCTCACAGAAGGTGGATCTTGGCATTTCATACAGCATACTGGAGAAAAATGATTTAGAATAATCCAGTTGAAGAAAAGAATGAACTCTTTGCTCTTTTTTAGTTACATTGCAGTTTCACCTAAAGGTCTGAGAAGAGAGCTGATAGCTGCTGTGCCAAGCACTCTGCTGTTGCAGATGAGCCTCAGCCTGTGAAACTGTGGTTTTTTCCCCTCCATTCTCTCTCATTAATATTCTGTGATGCTCCATATGAAAGATGCTTATATAAAAACACATATTATTTTACTAGATGTCTCCATGTTTATCAGGTAAGAGAAATTATCAGCCTAGCAATACCCTGCACTTGACGAACTGGGGCCCAAATCTGAATCCTAACTACAAACACGCTTACTTAGAGTGAGCATGATTAAAACTCTGGATCTGGTTTCGCAGCTGGTCACATCATCTAAAACAGGACAGACCGATACCAGATATAAATATACCCACGTTTTAAGGAATACAACATTTGGACTCTTTTCCTAATTAGAGATCCAGGACATTATAATTCAGGTAACATTAAATTACAGGCAGAAAATGCTTTTGAAAACTAATGGTACGACTTTGTTCCGATAGCTTAGCAGTGCCTTGTATGCAGAATATACAATATTTTAACGGTATATTGTGAGGAACAAGAGGCATTCCTTGGCAACAGACCTGTGGCCTTCATCCTGCCGTGGAAGGCCATCACTGGACCAGGAGCGGCAGTGACTGCTTCCATCCTGAACCTGCCAGAACAGCTGCAGCCCTCTGGGACAAAGGAACCCAGAGCAAAGGTGAGGAGGAGAAAAGGCAATCTCATCTTTAAAGAGGGCAGTCTGTGTGATAATCTGCTGGAGGACTTTGGGGTTCACCCACCTTAGAACCACTCATTTATCTGGAGGGAATATTTTTATCACCATTTGCGATTGAGGAGAGTGGTGGATGAAGGGTGAGTGAGACTATGACTAACGGACTTAACTCAGTCTCATAATACAAACACTTTTATTATGCAGGGAGAACTCCCATGTGGTCTACAGAGGGCCTTAAACTAAGCCTGTTCTCACATGTTTTTCTGAATAGGGATTGATTCAAACAAGTGCTTTTTCTTAAAGCAGGGGCTTAAGTCATAGAGAAATCAATAGAAACATTTATCAAGAAAAGATAAAAACTAGTTACTTTTGATTCAAAAAGAACACTGTGGGCAAACTAGGTTCAGAGTACATCCTTCTACACAAGCAGAATTAGAATTTGTAGTGGAAAGTTGTGTAATATAATTAGCTAATTCTGAGCACCAATCTTTCAACATCAACATAAAATCCCCCTACAACTAAAATGTTATCAAATTTCATTAGCAGTAAAACCAAAAAAATCATTAAACTCAGTGCTGGAGATAGACTGTTATTTAGCTGGCCAATAAACAGCAACTACAGCAGTTTCAGCTTTTGTCTGGGGATTAGCAGGACTGATAATGAGAAGTTTACAAGAGTAATAATCCTGCACAAATTGCTTCTTAATGTACTTTTATGTAAAAATAACAGTAATTACACTAGTACATAGATATGCCTTGAATACACATGAACAGTCCTGGAACAACATGTGGCTTAGGGTGACAGGAAGTCTTCTGTGCTGTGAATAAATTGCTTATAAAAAGCTAATACTCCTGACATTTTTTTGCTACATTTTTAACTCACAGCCACTGATACCCCCCTTTTTGTTCTCCTACCTGCTGTCTCCTTTTCCTCTTCTCTGTCTTGCTACTCCCTTTAGTTATCCCTTCTGAAGCAGCTGGCTTAAGGTGATTAACAAATCTTTGACACCTGCAGGTTGCAGCCTTAGGCTCACCTCTCCAGCAGGCCTTCCTAGAGGATCAGAGGCAAGTGGGGCTCCTGCTGTTGAATACGTTCCCTGGAAACAACAGTGGGAACAAAAGACACTTCAGAAGCCAAGAGCTGAGACACTGATATTCCCAGAGCTATTGCATGCCAAGATTTTCATGTAATACTGGCACTTCTTGGAGCTCTTTAATCTCTTCTCTCTGGAAGAGCTGCAGAGATGGCACAGGCTAGAAATGACACTGCAAACTAGAGATTACCCACCTGGTCTGCGAGGCAGCAGTGGCAAAGTGCCGTCAAAAGCAAACAAACTACCTCTTTTCCTATATTTTCTTTGCTGCTTTATGTGTGTCCACGTTGACACAGAGCAGGTGGGACAACGCAGCAGTAAAGCCATATTGTGCTGTCTTACACGTGCCAGAATGGGTATCTTCAGACAAGGGTTAGGATACAGCATAGGCAAGTGACACCAGAGGCTGAAAACTACAGGAGGACAGTTGGACAAAAAGGTACAACCAGAACAGTGGGTTTTACCGAATTTTTTAGCAACGCTCAGCTACCTTTCCCCACCATTCATCTGTCAGAAACCTCTCTTTTTTCAAACTGTCCCAGCATTCCCTCTTTGCCATTTATTTCGCAGCAGTCCTGTTGCTTGTCCTGAGAGACATGGAGGTGATGGAGACAGGGTACTGTTCTCATATCCAGTGAGTGTAGGACAGATAGACAGAGGAATTGGCCCAGATAAACGTTACTCTGAGAGCAGAAATTTCCATTTGACCTAGGGATCATATTGTTTTCATGCTTGTATGTCCATAGATTTTCATTCTCCTATGTCTGAACCTGCCAGAATCAGCAGATGGACATTCCTCAGCCTCCCTGAGGACCTCTGCGTGCCTGCCTGATGTGCACCCATAGGATTGCTCTCCACACCAGGCGAAGCAGCAGCGGCAGCCATTTCCATTTGAGAAATACAGCACAAAGCAGAGTTCAGCAATTAATGTACTACTGCAGAATACAAGAGACCAGTAATCTTCTTCTCCCCTCACCTCCCATCTCCCAACAGCATGTACGTTGGCCCCGTCAATGTCACGTTCCTTCTGTCTTGTCCAATTAATTTTGATTGTTTTAAGCTAAGTGCAACAGCTTCAACAGGAGAGTGGCTGAAGTCCCCTTATATCACAAGAGCCTACAACTTGGCACTTTCATTCTGTCTTGGGAGACACAGGTTTGATCCCTCTGGCTGCAGAAGGAATTAAACTTAGGAGTATGATCTCACCATAAGGTTGTCCCATAAAGACAAGAAGGGTACACTGGCATCACCGCTCTGATTAAACAGGCAGAGAGGGCCAGTCCCTGCTGCTTTTTTGTTTTATGGGATGGGGGGGAGCAGGGAAGGGGAAGAATCAGTGTTTGACCTCAGGACACCAAGACATTGAAATCCTCTGGGGATCTACTGGAAGGAACCCGAGCCAATATTTTAGGGAAAGCAGTGTAAAGAACAAATGAGAAGTCCAATATGTTCCTTGTACCCTGTAACCACTGACAGTACCTAGATGCTGATGCTTTCATTCCCAGGACTATCGCCTTGAAAGAAGTGACAAAATTACATACAACTAAAGAGACTTTACTGTCCGTCAGGATTTTCCCTGTAATTTGGCATCTCTCTCCTTTAGTGGTGTGAAAACATATTGGGCTTTCTGTTTTTACTCTGCACAGAGAAATGGGTTGTCACAATATAAACAGTAATCTGACATTTACAGGGCAGGATCGTGCCATGTTTTGCTAAAGGGCATTTTGATAGGTCTTTTCATATATTACTTTTGACTGAACCTGGTAATCAAACAGATAGAACAAAACTTACTGACTAAACCAGTGCCAGCTCCTCAGCAACCCGACTGTGTTCCCATGGCACAGAACAAGAGCACAATATGAATTCCCTCCTGTTCCCCACAATAGAAAGGGACATGGAGCATTTGCCAGTACACATGGGAGAGCACTTAAGAGGTCAAACTCATCCCCAATAGACTGATGCCAATGCCAGGACAGCAGCTGTTTCTAAGGAGAGCATTTATCTAAGAGCAGAATGTGGCACTGCTCTTCTCTTATGTTTAATTTCAAATAACATTTATGGTCCAAAGAAGGAAAAAAATAAGGGTTTTTTTGCTGTAACAATCCCTACCATCCAGCTACGCTCTCCAAAGGTAAACGTAGGTCTAAACTTTCTCCCCATCCCTAAATTAGCTCCTAATTAGAGAATTAATTGTATGACACTCTTATGCAAAAACTTTATAGGATAAGCAAGAAAAAGATGACTACAAAGCTGTCAAGCACATATCCCCATAAGATGTTTCACTTATATTTAAGGGGCCAAAAAACAAAATTTGTTTCACTGAATATATAGGCAATTATTCACAGCATCAGAATTAACGTAATTCAAATTATAATGGATCCCTTCAAAAGGGGACTGCTGTAGTAATTACATAAGGCATTCTAAATGGGAAACAAAGCCAACTGCAAATTTCAGATGTTAGTTTATGCAAATACTGTAGCTGTAGTGCTCTGAAGAATTCCATTGTGAGCTGAATTGTCTATTTCTAATGCTATGAATAATTGCATACCCATTTATTCCTAATAACCTATTATTTATGTGCAATTTCTTTTGTCCTTCTAAATACTATGAAGCCATTTAGAGAAACCACCTACATGACAACTTACCAATTATCCTTATAAAACCTTGTATTGCTTTGGATTAGTTACACACATAATTAAATGCCAACTAACTATTACGTTCACATAAGTTAGCAAAAGTCTGTGAACCCCAGCAATGTAACATTTCATGTAATTCTAAACAACCATTTCTAAAAGGAAGTGATTTATCTATAATCACCCCAGAATACAATCAAATTACACTCAGTTTTACCATTAAAAAGATTAGTGAGTGCATGTATCGATATTTAAATATGCAAATAACAGCCACCATTTTCCAGACCATCCACAAAACAAACTCATTCACTGCTTTACTCTTCCAGTGCACCAATATTGCAGCCACTCATGCATATGCCCAGCGGTACACCCATGAGCAGCCCCATGGCACCACGCATTTACACCCCACATTTGCCTCAGGACACCCTGACATTGCATTTGGCCACTGGGCCACAATTTGGCTCACGGTTGGCAAACTGGATTACTCAAGCCTATTGCATCCATGCTGTGGGACTTGGCTTGCCTCTGGGTCATGCTGCTGAGCACCGGTGTTGCTCAGAGGGGCTGCGCTCAGGCTCTCGGCCAGCACACAGGTCTGGGTCCCACCACGTTCACCAGCAGTGGCAGAATGGCCATTCCTCCCAGCATAGTCACGCGGGCTGAGAGGCTGCCACTGTGCCACATATACTCACTGTCATATCCCTACCGCCTGGGCAGAGCGGGGCAGCCCACCGTTGCCAGCAGCATAGCAGAAGAGCACGACACCGTCTCATATCTTTGCCACTT
Source organism: Pandion haliaetus (assembly GCA_013401275.1). Classification (NCBI taxonomy): domain Eukaryota; kingdom Metazoa; phylum Chordata; class Aves; order Accipitriformes; family Pandionidae; genus Pandion; species Pandion haliaetus. The sequence continues at coordinate 35,347 of VYZV01041749.1, forward strand.
TTATATTATAGACATCAAGGACGCCCTGGCTTCTTTAACCATAGAAGGGCCACCTGGCATCCATCTTCAATCCACCGCTTGCCTAAAGGCAGCTCTGGCTACACAGATAAAAAGTACTACCAGACTGAAGACCCGTTAGGTCCACTTCACAGGCACTGGTAAAGGCTGTGCCATTAGAGTGCAGGATTTCCATACCTTCAGAAAGTCAAGCCCTGCGCTGCTTCGCCAGGCACCTCCTGCCTGCCCCCACACAGAGATGACAGCATTGTCAGGATACCAGCCTGCAACATGGTATACCCCTTGCCAGACAGCATGAAGAGCTCAAATGTTTATTCTTTCATGGTCATTGAGAAATTTAGTCAACCTGGGCTTTTGGTGAAAACAGAAGCAACATGGAAAGACTGTGACAGCACCAAAAAGTGGCAAGGAGAAGATAGAGCTGGCACATGCCCTCCAGAGCCCAGAGAATAATGCACAAGCTTGTCAGTACAAGACAATACACTCTCCCTATCCCACAATGAGTCAGGGCAGCTTTCTTGGGGAAGGCCATAACTACAGCACCCCAGAGTAAATGCACAAGGGCTACTTGCTATGGAGAGCCACTTGCCCTAACCAAAGATCTAAACAAACTATGCGTGTGCGCTGACAGCCCCCTTGAGGAGAATGAGTTAACTCAAGAGCAGCCGATCTACTAACAAAGCAGCCCAGCTTGGCAGGTTGACATCCCCCATACAGTAAATGAGGAAAAGAAAGGCACCCAAGAACAAGGCTCACAGTGCCCGGCGTGCTGAATGGGAGCAGCAGAGGGAGGGCAGACATCACTGGGGCTAACTGCTAGAAAAGACTGCAAAATGTAGCACATCTGAAAACCCACCTTCTCGTGCCCCAATGGCAAGGAGAGATGGGGAGCTGGAACACAGAGCCTGAAGGCACTTCTTGGGCTTCGGTGTCTACCTCTCCCTTTAGCCTCCAGCAATTATTATGTGCTTTTCCTTCAAAACAGCCCCTCTGGCAGGTGATTTGTGGTGCTATTTTAAATAAAGTCATTCTGGTTTATGTACGCAAAGCTTTTCTTAGATCTTTTTTTGTCAATGTCTACACCATCTTTTGGAGGGACAGTGTGCAAGTAGCCCAATGACTGTGTTAGATGATAAACTTGGCCCTTGCTGACATGAGTCCTTGGAACTGCAGTAATCATGGCTATGCAGCTCCCAGGCTAGAGATGGCTCCTGCCTGGCCATCATGTCTATGGGCAAACCACACAAAAAAAAAAACATTCAGTGCATTTCTTTTCAAGCTCCTTTCCTCTGTTTAAGCTCACCACAAAATTGCTGTAGTGTCTCAGCAGCTCCCGTGCCTGGGACACCATGCCTGGTGGTGCCTCTGGGCATGACAGGGCAGCTGTGGGATGCAGCAGGACCTGCAGGGGACAGACAAGCTGCCACGGGTGGGTTACAGAGGCAACAAGCAGGATTCAGTCCTGAAGGCTTCCGTATCTTAAAACAGGACTTCACGTACATTGGTGTAAATGAGTGTACATGTAATCTGTGGGCCAGTAAGCAAGAGGAGCTCAATTTGCCTGAAGGGATCTTGGCCTAACTTCTGGTTTCTTTAGTTTCAATCCATTCTGTACTTATGTTCATTCTTTTGCAATGAGATGCTGTGTTTGATTTCCCTCTTTTTCCAACTGAACTGCTCCTTACTCAATGAACATGATTTGCCATATTGACTCCTTTGATACACTTTCCTTTGTGCATCAGCATCCACCTCTGCTTCTGTGCACTGAAAGGCTGCAGCATTTCCCAAGGTTAGCAGTACCCAAGCTAACACTGTCCTGTCTCTTCCTTTTACCCTCAGTGGCTTTGACTTAATTCTGGACTTTGAGCAGTTTTCCTTCTGCAGCAAACTCAGGCTACTTCTGTTATTGTTATTCTAGAGGGTCTGTCATGCCAGCAAACAGCTTTGTATTTACAGCAGTTAATGATACTTATTTTACTGCATTACATAGTTGTCTTTCTATATTAATGCATTTTTCATCTCTTTCAGTGCCCTTGGGCTTTCAGCACACAATTCATTTGTGGGCAAAGCACTTGTATGGTCCTATATCGTAAACCATTCAAAACACTGGCAGTGAAAAATGCAACATGAGAGCGCCCTGGAGGGCCTGTTCTCCACTGCACGGAAACTTTGAAATCACCCGTGTATAAAATACACACTCTGTCTCTTGTGCTTCAGATTGCTTATTTTAAATGGCAATAGTCAGGGCACAGGGGCCGGAAAGGCATAAAATGGCCTGCAAAAGCAATTAAGTGCCACAGAGACATTCACATTTGATAACCACAGAAGCTTGTTTATTGCCCTGTTTACTCCTCCACCATGAATACTGTGCTCCACAGTACAACAACAGGAGGCCTGAGCAAACCCCAGCGCTTGGACACATTTGCTGCTCTGCTGAGGGTCACGGCATCACCATGCAGGTGGCTTTCCCAAGGCTTTTTGCTCCAAATTATAATCTCCAGCCATATGGGGAACACACTCATCAAACACACACAGCCTTTAGAGCCTCTCTCCTTTCCATGCTTGCTTGTTTTGTATGCTTCCATTCCTCCACATCCTGCCACGCCATGTTTTTTCTCTCTGGTAAGACCACAGCCAGGCTTTACTGCTAGAAAATCCTCAGGAGTTCAGGATTTAGACAGCACAGGGGTCTGCGTTTACCACCACGCTGCAACCACTGCTCACCCCAGGCAGGCTGGCACAAGAGGTCTGTCGGTCACCAGGAGGGGAACTGACTCCCCCACATACTTGCCCGAGCCCGGTCTGAGAGCTTAACCACATTTTTCAGACACTGGACAACAACTCCTCTCACCTTTAAAAGTAGGCTGTGTAGCACTGGACAGCCCAAGAAAGAAAACTGCTGTGGCAGGGGAGCCCCAGGCCAGTGGGCTGTGGCAGCCATGGAAGACCCCGCCTTTCCCCACTGCTCCTGAGGCGAGGCGAGGTGAGAGGGGTTTTCGCTCCGCAACGTCCCCTCAGCGTGGCGAGGGCTCTGGACTCACGTCTGACATGACACCACCAGGCGTCCCCACACGATTTTGGAGGGACTGAGGTGCAGGGAAGCTCAGCCTCCACCGCTGCTCCTTGTCCTACTCCAGTTAATGTCCCGTCCTCTTGAGGCCAGGGCCGCCTCGTTTAACAGGGAGACTATTTAATGGCGCCTTGGCAGAGGCAGCCTCTACCAGGCCATGGCCCAGCTCCCCCAGGCACGGGCACCAGCCCCCCAGGACCCCCCTCACTGTTTGGCATAAGGTCTCACCACCTCATGGCCTCAGTGCATAAAGCTTCTATTTATATTCCCTCAGCACCGCAACATTAAGGTAGCTTTTCTCTGGTGATGCACAAATGGCTGACTGTGCCTCTGGTATCACAGCAGCAAGAAAGGTGGGTGTTCACAAGCTTACACATTGCAAGTGAATACAAACACAGTGGCTGTGTTCGAAATAAACAAAAAGAAGAAAAAGAAACAGTTTTCCAAATAAATAACAATCAGGAAAAAAAAAGACTCCATGCCATCAGGAAAAAACAGGGTGGATTGTGCTGGGAGACGGGAAAAAAAAATTAAAATTGTAGCCAGCATAAATACTTTCCCAAAGAATGAAAGCAGTGACCGGCCCGGTCATCTGCAGAAATTATTCTGATCACTCTCTGTGCCTGCAGAAAAGAACTGAAGAACAGGGAGGAATGAAAGTGCTCCATTTTAGGTTGTTTGTTCTTTGGTTGTTTAACATTTTGGGGGGACATATGTCTAATGCCTAAGATTATCTTGTATTTCACTTTTTCCTCTGAATATAAATACATTGCCTATAGATATATCAGAAATACACAATAATGAAACTATGACTTATTTACCTGCTGGGAGAATACTAATGAGTGTTCTAGTAATGCAAATGGCTTCACTGGCTTGTAAAATGCAAAACAGCAGGGAACTCACTGGAGACCCCACAAGCATATGTCAATAAACTTACATTATTCACAAGTACACAAGCCTCCCAAGACACCACTTTCCCAGCCTCCTTTCATTTCCTGACTGCTCCTGACTGCCTCATGTTTTGAGCAAAGTCAAAGACTAATTTTCTAGCTTCCTCAAGCCTCTAAAGTTTTTGCAGAAGCCAAATGATTATATGAAAAACTTTCCATTCAGGTGCAAACTGAACATTTTATCTGCTAATACTTCATATTTTCCAATCTACAAGTACTACAGAGTGCGGTAGCAATACAAGACAATTGTAACCATGACCATAAATATCTGAATGTAAATAACGTCTTACCAGAGTGCTCTAGCAATACACTCACACACAGCACTGATACAGTATGCTCTCATTCATAATGCTACTGTTCTGTATTTCTCTCCTTTGCATCAATCTTGACAATATTAACATCTGTAACAATCACTGACCAGTCTCATTTCAACACTTCCAGTGTACATTGCCAAGCTCTGCAGTGTATTAGAAAAGAGAGTGGTAATCCCCACCAAAGGTGATCATTCAGCCAAAATTCAGATCCAAGTGTTAGGACTTTAACAAAAAAAACCCATTAGAATACAAGTCCAGGCATTTGCTGTCATAACAAGATTGCCATGACTGTATTTCATGTCTCCCTTCATTATAAATCCATTTGGCATCCTTTCTAATAGCCAGCCTACCCTCAGAAAAAAATTATTTGATGTTCCTGTGGATGTCATATGTGCCCTGTACTTTTACAGCACTTCTATTGTAATTCAACATTAATTATCTTCCCAATTAATGTACTGCATAATGCTGCAGTATGAAATGCTCGCATTTTGTAAATGAGAAAATTAAGCTCAGTTCTGTCTGCTTTGATCCCATTTTACTTTTATTATAATTCAGTACCAGAATTCTTTTCCTTTTTGGTTGGGTTATTGACACCCTGAACACACACAAGGGAGCCATCGCTTGCATACAAAAGATACATTTATGCTTCTCTTTTCCGAGAAGACCTCCAATATGTCTTTTGCAATATCATTTTAATATACTTTGCTGCCTTATGATTGTTACTGAACAGCTCATAAGGGAAATGGAGGTGACAGAAGTACTAATAGAGCAGCATTTACCAGTTACCATAAATTTAGACATCACAAATATCTACAACTGCTGGAAAATGTTAAGTGTGAAGCAGGTCACAAATACAGAAAAAATGAAAACAAAACTGTGGTTAAGGAGTGAAAAAAACTCTTCTTTAGAAGCTGAATGAGCCAACATATTCCTCAAATGTTGTGTGTAAAAAATACCATTCAAAGTTTTACTGCTGCGCATTGTGATAAAAAGAAAAGTATAAAACCAAAAACATATATAAAGCATAAAATACAGAAATGAAAAATATATATCCAAAATTGCTCCCTATATGGTTGACAGTTGGACTAGATGACCTTAAAGGTCTTTTCCAACCTAAGCATTTCTATGATTCTATGTATGGCTGAAAGAATATATGACTGGTGATTTTCCACAACGAGGAGTTTAATTTTTGTGTTGGGCTTGAATCTTTAGTTTAGTTTAGCTGCTGTCGATAGCTGCAATCCTTGTGGGCTACTGGATTTGACCTTCAATGCCACCATCTCAAAGCACTTCACAGTGCTTTTTCATCCTGAATGCACTTAAGTGCTTGAGGAAGGTACAAATTCTCCCTTTCTCTGGTGACATGATGTCTAGCTTTCTTCTCTGTTACTCCAGCACATCATTTTTGACAGAACCAAACCTACAACACACAGAAAGCTGCAAAAAAAATCAGTTTCCCCTCACACTCACTAGTCTTGCGCTCAGTGTTCTTTAATGCTTATCATTAGCTGGCAATTATTGAGTATGTGTATGCGCTGAGAAGAATGTGCAGATGAGACTGAAGAAATTTAAGAATGTCACCTATAAAATATTCCCTCAGATAGCTTAATAACCTCAGCCTAAATAACCTTGCTGGTCAAAAGGTGTAAAATTTAAGAGTAGCCTATTTAGTATCTTGAGATAGGATTTCCTTTTGAACTGCCCTGGAATACTACGTTGTAATCTTAAACTGAGAAATACGGTGGTTTAAGTGGACAGGCTGGCTATTACTGATCCATCAGTAATTCAGGCAACCTACTTTAATAGGAAGTAGTGCTCCTGTTGCAACATCATCCTCAACCAAAGCCTTTTAAGCTTCCTTTTATTAATTACTTAGCAATGATCTTGACCTACTGCTGCAGCAGGTACAGCTGAGGCGAACAGCCATGGAACGCTGCTGCTTTTTCCAATGCCTATGTAAAGCTTATAGGGAACCTCAGATTTGTATGAGATAGCTTTAGCAACCTGAAACTTTCATTTGTTTGGTATTAAACCACTTCATTCTGATTTGGTTTTGTATGTTCTGTTTTGGTCTTCAATCCTGACTGGTACCCCACTTTTGGTTTACTTATTTTAAATGGCCATTATTAAAGCTGTTAATTTTGAAAGCAAATTCACATCTGCATCGATCCTTTCTTCCCACCATGAGAATGCCAGTCTTTGGGACACCGGCATCTTAGCTACTCAACCTAAACGACCAACAGCTGGAGGTTTTTTGCACCATCACTGAGCTGTATGCAGTTTTCATTACTACAGCAAACGTGGCTAGAACAGGAGAAGAAAATTAAAAGGGGAATATGACAGGAAAGACAAACAAAGAAGATTTTATGGAGATCTGCCTACAAAATGACAAGACTTTCCTAACTATGCATTGAAGTTAATTTGTCTTAATAATTTCTTTGTCACCAGCAGACTTTTAGAAAGGGATTCTCATTAGCACTGAATGACTGGGAGTTTGTTGTATTTGCCATCAGCTAACAAAATGTGCAGCAGAAGTCAATACCTCAAGTACACAATACTTGAGTTTTCAGCCAGGCTAAGATATATTCTTTACCCAACATTGCTGTAACAAATACTCCTTCTGCCAAGTCATTTATCACACTTAAGACAATTATTTCTCAGACAGAAGCTGACAAACCATGAAGACTGTAATCTCCCCTACTGGCTAAATTAGCAACTGTGTGCCCATTACCCACGTATTCCTTCTCTTCAGAGATAAAGAAATGCCTCTGGTGGGAAAAAACAACCAGCTGTCAAAGGCTGGTGTTTAACCCACCTCCCAAGGGAAAACTGAAGCCTAAAAAAGCAGCCCTTTATGAGACGATTCAATGTTCAACCGCCTTATGCACATCGGTCTTCTGGCACCACCAAAGGATGGTCATTCTGTTCTGGAAAGTGGCATGTCAGAGCTCCCGGACAGATGTCCAGAAAAAATCCACATCCTGGCTATGAGATTGTATGTACCACTGTTAGGCACAAAGTAACCCAGACAAACCCAGACAACCCAGGCAAAGGCTCCATTTCCAGAGTTACACAAGTAGCACGCTTCCTTCTCTCATGTCTAAGAAGTCCCTTCTTCCAAGCAAGTCAACCAGACAGTTACCAGCCCCCCTGCCTTGATACCACAAAGAAGTAACTTCCCCCCATTCCTGCCCAGCCAGGAGCATCTTTATTTGCTTCTTCAACCTCCAAAGCAGGGTGGGTGCTCAGGAGTCCCAACAATCACATGGACAAAACCTGGTGTTCTCAACATAGGTTTCCACCATGGGTGACCCTGTGCTGAGGTTAAGCAACAAAGCAAGCCACCACCAGGAGCAGGACTCCAACCTCCATATGCAAGTTCTGTCCAAGGCAATTCCTTCAATTGCTCAGCATGATATCTCACACTACTAAAGGAAGGAAAAGTATTATTGCCAAAAGGGGGAGAAAATTTCCACCACTGACTTCCTTTACTTTTTTCTCATGTTTGTCAGCACACAGAAAGTAGCAAAAGACAACTACAACAAGACCTTTTGAAATTTCATTTTATACTATGAATTTAGAAATTAAAATTATACAGGAATACTATGAACTTAGAAATTAAGAATCAAAATTACACTTCATGATTGTTTTAAAAAATCTCTTGGAAAATCACTTCCAACATACTAAATACATGTCCAGTGATCTCAGCAGGTTTACTATTGCATATCTATTCCACACAGGATTCTACCAGGTAACATGAAATCATAGCTAAAAATCTGTGTTAAAAACCAAGTGAGGACAAAGAACTACAGGTAATTTATGAGCATCCAGTGAAGCCAATGATACTAACTGCATGAGCAAGGATTGCTTGTGTAAGTTAAGACAGCAGAAATAGGTGTGCAAAATGCATGGATTTTCAAAATTTTTAAATCAGATATTGTCCTGGTTTCTGTTTTATTTCAAAGAAGTGAATGAAAAGCAGACTGAACATGAGCTTTTTCTGTAAAGAAAGTTCAGGCCTTGCAGTACACATCGTATTTTAACTTTGCTCCCAGCTTAGTTCCTTCTAAGCACACTTTGAATTTGGCCTCCATTTCCTGGTTCTGAGCTTCAGTGAAAAGATTTTTCCAGTCTCCAGCAACAACTGGAATATAAAGAAAAGTAAAATATTACCCTTGACTGTAAGGACCTAGGAGTATGATTTAAAACAAAAAACTACCTTGTCTCTCATTATCATATTTCAGGATAATAAAAAAAATTTTTTTTCCTGCAAGAAAAGAATCTCTGACCCAAGAATACACTCTTATGTTTGCCTTATGTTTGGGGTCCTCAATAGAATGTGAACATAAAGCAAACATAGGAAGCTACTGGTCTGCCTTCATAGCTTTGACATGTGCCTTGTACAGCTGCAGAAGACCATAAAAGATGACCAGCAGTTGTGAAACTGACCCAGAAAGTTCAAAGATTTGGCTTTTAACTGCAACAGCTTTGTGCACTGCAACCAGACACTGCTGTAAACTGTAGTCTACCTTTAATCTAGATTTTGGAGAGCTCACAGTCTGAGGTTGTCTGAGTCTACAGCTCTAGCTTGATACATGGCTAAAAGACACATCTCTGTCTGGAGTGCCTGGACTCTACATGTTGACTGAGGTTCATAGGCAATCACAAGGGTTATTTAGAAAACCCAAGAAGAAACATCTGTGGAGGGACGCTGTAGACTGAGTGCCAGGCTATCCCCAGTACTCACAGAAGCCAAAATAAAACTCTTCTTTGTTCTAATTGGTGCCTACTCCATACCATGACTGAAGGATGTGCTACGTGTAGGGCACTTCTGTTAATCACATTACACAGGGCTTTACTGAATGCTGCTGGCCCTTGTGATGAAATCAAGTGACAGCATCCTGAAGCACAATCAGTGTTTCTTAAACAACTCCCAACCTTGAAAATTATACAGAAAGATTAACTATCTACTGATCCAAATTCCTGTCTGCCCCAGATGCAGTGCTACCGTTCACCACCCTGGCAAAATACAAATTTACCTTTGTGGAAAAAAATTTGAGCCAACAGCACCATGAGTCTCCTCAGCCTTATCCTTCACTGCCTGGAAAGTGGCCCTGTCTGCAATGGACTGGATCTGCTCTGCCACTGGGGAGAATCCAAAGAATTCAGCTATCTGCTTTACACTGGCAATCAGGTTCTGAAAGCAACACAGTGAAAGGGAGACATGCAATATGCTTCCTCTAAAAAATGTTACCCACTTGGGATGTGCATTGCCATCATCTGTTTAACAATATCTGTTTTCCTTCACAGTATGTTTTCTGCATTACACTGGAGCTCAGCACTTGTATAGCCAGACTCAACTTGTCACTAAAATCAACTTGATTTTGCTCTTTCAGAAACATGTGCCTTTTGCTGTTAATTTCTGCAGATTTCAAGGAATGGGCTCAGATGTGTTTTGCCTGTCAGTACACAGCATCTGCTTTACCACTTTCAGGTCTTCATATATTATGATCATAGTATTCTCATCCTCAATGTGTTTGTTCCAAGTGACTGTATGATCAAAATAGGATCCCCAGCCAACTGTGAAAAAGAGAAAAAAGCATCAGTGTGACCTTCTTTTCTTACTGGGTACTTACTTCTCTCTGACTGAAGAATTGCCTTCTGTGGCCTATTGGTTACATCAGTGCAAACAAACAGAACTGCCTGTGCTTTCCACAGTACCAGAGTGTACAACAGAATGACAGAGGCTTCCTCTGGACTTTTGCAGGTAAATGGTTTCCACACAGAAATATGGATTTCAATGTGTCCTTCCTCTCTGTTTCTATATTGTCATTTAAACATCTCTTAAGAGCGAAAGCCAGACATCAGTCTAAATCTAAAATTTGGGTTGCTAATGAGGTGTGCAGAAACAGTAAAGACAACAAACTGTCATTTCATTACCACTTAGATCTGTAGCACTTCCTCTGTCACTAAGTGGCAGAATTTTGACCCAATGCCATTGTCAAGCTGCCGTGGAACTCCCTCACCCTTGCCTGGAAAAGCAAAATACCCAGAAGCAAAGCATCTTTTGGACATTGTCCCCATTCTGGCATTCAGCTGCCTCCTTATCATGATGTATGGCCATCAGTAAACTAATTACGACACAGCTGTTTTCCCACTGGCCCCATTTAGTTGTTTTTAAATATTTTTTTCTGTTGCTTCTTCAGCTACATCCAGTAACTATAACAATACCTTTCCCATTCATGAACTCTAAGAAGAATGCATCCCAGGAGCTGTAACTGGGGGTGCTTGGCACACTGTTGTGGAAATGGAAAAGTGAAACAGCTGTATCTTTAGGGTTTCGAAACAGCACTAGTATCTGGAGTGGGAGAAAGAGGTCAACAATTTTAGAACACTTATTTCCCCTGGCAACCAAAATGAGAGTATAACCAAACATTCTGAAATCAATAACAAACTGGGGGCTATAAAGTATTTTATTAGCTAGGCCACAAAGAACAAATTTATAACGTGATCATAATAAAGACCTTGTTACCACTTCTAAGATTTGCTTATGTCACGAACTAATTGTAGAAAGAAGCAACTGGAAAAACTGTAATATTGTCATTGAATACTATCCCATAACTACCTAAGACCTGGGAAATTATTAGGAACCATTTGCCAAACCCCTGCTAGGAAAAGCTCTGTTCAATTCTCCTTCAGGAAACCGCAGCTGTTACAATCATCTCCCATTTTTCAAAGCATGGCAATAATGCACTTAAAATCCTAAGAGACTATAATCCTCAGAGAAGTGTAAACTTCTGAAAACACATTATACACATCAAATTTTTTTGTTATACATATCTTTTCCTGCCTCATTGAGGAAAAAATACCAATGAAACGTGGAAAAAAATCCCCATCCCTTAACCAATTAATTTCTTCATCTGCAGTACGTCTCAGATGTATCTGCCATTGTTCAGTGACCGAGTACCAGAAATATTGAAGTTTTAACAGTGTGACTCTTTGCAAGAAGACAGTCAATGTCAATGTCCCAGAGATGTTGCTGCCACATTCATTCCCACTACGGTTATGCATAGGGAAGAGTAGCATAAAAGAGGAAAGTGTGACACTCCAGCCATTTCTGAGCGCTGCCACAGCCTCTAGATCTGTTCTTGTTTACGTCAACCACAGCACCCCTAAGGCTACTGTAAACTGTAGGGTGTGCTAAGCCAGCCCAGGCATCATGAGACTCCCACTGTCTCCAAGTTGCTTTCCCACAGTGCCATCTGCTTGGGCTGAAGAAAAGGACGTGGCCCCAAAGCTACCCTTGCATTCTGGTACTGTCAGAGAGATGAGGCTTGTTCTTGGAAAAAGAAAAAAGCCCACCTTGGCTTTGCTCTTGAAAATAGACTTAGGGAGGCAATCATAATTCAGATGTGTTGCCAAAATCCTTTGAGATGGAATATGCTTCATCCTCTTTAGAAATAAACAGAACCATAAGTGAGAACAGGTTTATTACATGGGTGCAGCAATGATCTGTGAGAGTCGCCTGTGTGAAACGGCCCCTAATCAAGAGGCATTAGTCATCCAAGATTATCTTTTTTCCCCTCTCAGGAGAAAAATCTTTACTTTCTGCATGACTTCATTTTAATAACTTGTGTGCGGGGGTGCAGGAGAGAGAAAACAACAGACTTCAAGTGGTTCAACAGTTTCTTTTCACTAACCTGATATTTATCTGGATCTCTAATTTCAATAAATGGTAGTTCTGTGCTCACAGGTTTACTCTGGGTAGTTGTAAATATCAAATCACTTAAAATCTGGATAAGCCAGTTCACACCTGCACCAAGAAACCCAGAGAATAAAATAAAACATATCAGAGGTTTATAGCCTTCTCATTACATAGCTTAATTCAGCATAATAGACAGTCATCAAATGACAAATAGTGCTAAAGCCCTCAAATTATTATAAACAAAATAATGTTTTCCATTCATGAGATCCTCAACAGCTTCTTAATTGTGACCTTCTTGGCTCACTTATAACTGGCATGTAGAAAGCACGGAGGGCAGAACTGACTCAATGATGCATTTAACATCTTTTTAATATATTCATAACACAGTCAGTGACAGACAATAAAGGGAGCTTCCCTGCCTTTTACAGAGAAACACCTGGTAAGAGTCTAGATAGGAGAAGGAAGGAAGGAATGAGCAAGGAGCTTCACTCATTCTGCTGAGGAAAGCGTCTGCCTCTCTCTGCTGCCCTTGGTCAAGGACAAAATAGAGTCATCTATTCAATGTCACTGCCAGTGCTTGTCCTCAGTTGTGCATGTTGCTGGCTCTGTAAAGTACACGCCAGAACAAGTGCTAGAAGAGCTGTTACCCACCGGACACCTGCATCCCTCCCCACCCCTCACCCTTTGGAAGGGATCTTGCAGCAAAGCCTCCCCCATACAGCATCCCATTCCAGCGTGAGCCTGTGGCCAGCTCCTGGAGCTGCACCATGGTGCCTGCTTCCCCAGGGTTTCCAGGAATCACGTTTGCTCCATTGATGCTCTGCCGATTGCCAGCAGGACAAAGCAAGGGAACAGCGTGTTCACCTTGGCCCACAGCACCCTCCCCGTGTGCTTGGGGGGAGGCACTTGGAAGGCTTCCCACTGGGCCCACAGAGATGGAGCTGCCACTGCCTCCTGCATGCTGCGAGTCCCCTGTGAACGCAGCTGCCAGAGGCACTAACAGAGAACACGGAATGCAAACAGAAACAGCTTTAACCTCTCATGCTTTCAGTGGAAAGTTATTCCCAGACAGGAATAACTTCCACTCTATGTTACATAAAGTGCCTCAGGATGCTTGGATGGAAACAGCTGATACACATCACATTTATACAATAACGTGTATACAATGTGTACACATCATACAATGTCTTATAATGCATAGAAAAACGACATGTATCCACCACCCAATATCATATTTATAGATAAGACATTGTATGATGCATATCATTTGTATCACTCTCCCGTTAATGCACAGAACAGAGCCAAAAGCATTAAGTCTCCAAATCCATGTCCTCATCTGCCCAGTATTAATTGCATGTGCACAAATACAAATTTTATTTTAAAGAAAAGCTACAGTTTATAAACCTAAAATTCCTCTTGGCTTCTCAACCATGCAACCCATCCCTAGAAAGTACTGCATCCTGGAGCTCCATCGTCTTTCATCCCTACCTCATCAATAGTTCTCTGTGTCAGAGTTTTCCTCTCCACTGAGCACAGCTGAGTTAGGGGAAACATTTTATATAGTGAGACTTTACTGTTAACTTAACTATCATAATCCTTAATGAGAAAAAGGAATGAGGACACATTAAAACTTTTAGAGACAAATCTCCTGAAGGACCTCAATGCAAGTCCTTCATCAAGCATGTTCATGACCATCTAAACCTGGCTAATGCCAAAGAGTTTGAGCCCTGCACAGAAAAAAACCTGAGAAGTTGGCAGAGGAAGCCAGACACCAGGCTCCCTTGGTTCAAGAGAGAAAGAGGCTTGCAGAGAGATTTTTATTACTGCCTGGTGACATTACGGTTTGGTGGGTCCAAGTGTTGCATCAAAGGGCAAAAGGGAGCCCAGCAATTTCTGGTTTCAAACTGGGGCTTTCCTTTTCATTCTTTATCCTCCTCTCTTGCCTTTTTTCCCCCCACTTTGCAAGCTATAGGAAATTAGGACAAGAAACCTTTTTAGCACTGTTTAAGAGTGTAAGAGCAAACATCCAAATGGGACAAAATTCCGAAAGATTTACCTGCAGATTGTTAACTACACTGCACTGCACAAACACAGCATTTTCTCTCCCTCCTGCTTTCCCATTTCTTCTGTGCAACCTCCCGTACATGCTTTCCACCAGAGCCTGCTGGGTAACAGGTCGCTGCATTCCCTGGCAAACCATGGGAAGCGGTGTACTCCCTCTCCTAGTGACAACTGGCAATGGTCTTTGGTAAAATTTTCCCCCGCTGACGTACCACAAGCTGCCCGGTATTAACAGTGTGAGATCTCTTTATCTGCTGCTCCCTCTCCCTGAGCAGGAGAGGTTTACTGACTTACTAAACCTCAGAGGCAATCAATCAGCAACACAACTCCCATGTCTGAACTCTTCGAAACTCTGTGAGAAATCAAAGCCAGTGCCACGTTATGGAAATTACCTTTTAGGTCTTTATAGGGTCCAGCAGAACTCTGGACCCAGCCCCAATGGAATTACAGGCTCCTTAAAATAAAGATGCACATTTCACATTTTGTGCCAGCTCCCTCCTTTTGTATTTGCCCTCTCTTTCTCTTGGTTCAATGTCCTGTCTTACAGCTACTATACATTCACTCTAAACACTACAGGCATACTTCTTAAGCCCCTAAATACACCACAGTTTCTTTCCAGTTCAGAACTCACCAATCAATGGGAATTCTATGATATGCTGAATGAGACCTTGACCTAGGACTCTGGTTAGAGCCCAACTCGACCGCATCCACTCCCATGCTAATGCAACAAAATCCTTCCCAGGACCCACATTTTCTCCAACAACCCTAAGCTTCTGCTGCTTGGGTCCCAGAGAAAAAACATATGCTTAGATAGGATTTCCTAGATTAGCAAAACCCATCCCTTCCTTGTAAGCAACCACGTCATAATTGAAATTTAGTAAAATTGATCAAAATCAACTAGTTGGTTGTTTGGGGTTTTTTTCACCGCTCCTGTTGCACTTTTCCGTTCTGCAAACCTTTGACTACAAGATTTAGACTTTTAGTACATCTTAGTCAATACCATTTTGCAGCAACAAAACAAAAAACAATGCTGATACTGAATAATGCCAAGAAACAGCTTATAATTTTGCAAGTAAAGATGCTGTGCCTTGTCACTTTCTACAACAAAGACTCCAATGCATAACTTTATTGCTTTTGTACACTACACTACTAACACGCTTTTGAGAATACAGTTTATCATACTGGCAGAGTTGTCTTGTCCCACAGACATATAAAAAGCTATGTACTTTATTCTCACTTCTTCAGCCAAAAATATCTTTGAAGACTAAAACTTCTTTTCTTTTCAGAAACATAAACCATATTAGAAAGCAGTGCAACAGCCTGCTTAATTAAGGTAAAGCAGGACAAAACCATGCTGCCTCTGGTTGAAGTAGAAATACCCAATATCCTCACGCAATGTACAACCACAATCAGTTGGTTTTCCTTCTTATTGTATCAGCTAATTAGTTACAGTAGTGGAGACTACAATACAATTACAATACAAATACTACAAGCAATTTATAATGTATTCACATTTAGGGTAGGACACCAGCATCATATCATCTCTTCTGGCTTCCAGGTTCTCCAGGGCTTGGAACATTTCCGCACTGCACACTGTGACAGGGTATGGGGTCCCCTGGCAGGAGAACAGCAGATCCTTCAAGGTAAGCCCTTCAGAATTTGCCAACACTTTATTTATCTCATCAACAAAGGCTTTTTTGTCCTCAGCCACGTTTACCACCTTTGGGGTGTGAAACTTAGTCTAATGCAGTAAGTGCCTTTAAATAGACATTTTTAAGTGGTAGAGTAGAAATCTGCCCTCCCCTCAATTTGATACGTTTCTTTCCCTCCTCCCTTCCCACCTTTCTGGAAGCTGGCTTGTTCCTGTCCATTTATAATCTACACAGCAGGGATTACTTTAGTAAGAAATCCCACTAAGAGCAAGTAATACTTGCAAGCTCAGCCACCATGGAAAACAGAATTGGAAAATTAATCACCCTGTAAGAATGAGCAACAAAACATTGTATCTAATCTTACATAACATTAATGGGGAAAAAAGCATCTCACAAAGAAAAGGAAGTCCCTAGTAAGAAAAATCCCAAGAGGTTTTATTTTGGCAATAAAGTCAGCCCTATACTACGAGTTAAGAGAAATAGATAGTGAATAATAGAAAACAATTAAATCAAAACCATAAAACAAAGAACAATACTGAGAGGGAAGGGATGCTGCCATTTTAGGTTCTAAATACCCGCTGTGGGAGCTAGTCTGCACTAATGCCCTTTTTCATGTGAAAAAGACAATTAAATACTGACAACTTGCATGGCACAGGTTTTTTCAACATCTTCACGATATAACTAGGATCCCTTTTTAACGGCCGTAGCCTTATGTATCCAGCTGTCTTTCCCTAGCAGCAAACGCCGAGGGGCCGGGGCCGGCTCCCAGGAGGAGCAGAGGAGCTCTTCCACCCGTCGAAGCAGCCGCAGGGCAGCACCGAAGCACAGGCCTGCTCCCTCGCCTGACGAGGCACCTGCTCAGGAGCCTCAACAAGGGGCTGCAAGGCCTGGCCGGCCTCTGAGCTGTGCCGGGCACCCATGCTGCCAGCTCACAGCTGGAACAGCGAAGCGAGGACAGCGGGTCCCCCTGGGCAGCCGGTGGCAACTCGGACCGGCTGGCAGCAGCCAGAGGGGACCGCTGAGGGCGAGCGGCGGCGGCCAAGGATTGCCACCTGCACCCAACACCATCACTGAGCTAAGCAACGGCCCCGCTGGGGCCTGCCCAGGCAGTAGCGGAGCCGGGGGGGAGCCACGGGTTGCCGAGACGCGCCTCCGTCTGCCTGCGACCGGGCCGCAGCTCGGCAGAAGCCCCAAGCACCAACGTCAGCGCCGGGTCGGCCATTACGGACGCAGCGGGACGCGAGAGGGAGTACTGCGCATGCGTGACCCGCCGGTGCGGAAAAGGGGCGCACCGCGCATGCGCAGCCGTTACCGGCGGTAACGGAAGGCCGCCGAGCCCCGGCGGCGGCGATGGCGCGGCGCGTCGTGAGGGGGTTGCTGCTGCTGGAGGCGGCGGGGCTGCTCGGCGCCCTCCTGCTTTACCGCGCCATGGACCGCAGCCAAGGTGCGGCGGGGCGGGGCGGGGCGGCCGGGGCTCACACCCCGCCGGGGGAG
>VYZV01041750.1:7646-24121 GCA_013401275.1 Pandion haliaetus
TCCCCCTCCCCCTCCTCCCGGCACACGCGGTGGGGGGCGGCCCGGCAGAGACCCTGCGCGACGAGGCAGCGCCGGAGGGAGCCCGGCGGACACGGACGGGCCGCGACCGGCGGTAAGTGGGAACTGGCCCCCCTCAGCCGGCGGGGCCGGGGGCTGCCCTCCCCTCCCCGGCTTCGGCCCCCTCTCCCTGCTTCTCTCTTCGTCCGTCTCTCCCGCTGTGCCGCCCGCCGGCTTTTGAGCCGCTTTCACGGTGGTCCCGCCTGCGTCGGAGCTCAGAGGCTGAAGTAGCGCAGCTGTGCAGCCCGTCTGGCTGTGGCAGGCTCTGGGGAGCCGGCAGGGCCTCCCCTCGCTGCCCGCTCTTCCTCGGCGTCGTGGACGAGTCCTAGAGTCGGAGGCTGGGCGGTGGGGTCCCTCCCCGCAGGTCAGTCTTGGTGGCTGTGATGCAGGTCTGTCAGAGGTGCTGGGGTGGTGGCTTACACTTGGTCATCCCGTCCACACGGCGTGTTTAATGGTGTCTACATCTCAGACTACGTGCCCACTGTCCTGCAGCTGTCGGCCAGGGGAAAAAGCAGCTCCCCAGATCATCTCCTCTGTGAGCAGCTGTCATTTACCCCCGAGTAGATCCCACAAGGGCTGGGGAATGCAATAGTTTCAGAAGTACGCCGTTTGGTGTTACACACCGCTCGGTCTGGCGTTTTCCGTCCAAAGCCATCAGGGGCGGTTGGTTCTGGGCTCACACCTCAGCTTACTGATGTCATTCAGAACATGCTGTGTGACTTCATCATGTTGTCTCTAAGTTCTTTCTTGTCTTTTCCTTCAAACAGCTTCACTTGGATCTGGTAGGTTTCTTAACACCTGCTCCTCTGGGCAGCGAACCCGTGGTCCTGGGGTGACGCAGCACAGCAGGGGCTGGTTTGGCCTGGCCTGCATCCCTTTAGAAGGCAGTTAAGGTGTGAACGAGAGGGTGGAAATGTATGGCAATGGCTGCTGCTTTGCCTGATCAGTCACCAGCTGCAAAAGGACCAAAATTGGCACGCTCACGGGCTTAACATATGGGGAAAAAGCTCAACTCTGACTCTCTTTAGAGGTATCTGTTCTGAAATATTTGTAGGTGTCAGACTCTCTTATGTCCTTTATTTGCTTGTGAAAGAAATGTAGATTGCACAGGCTAGATCTCACTTGGCTTTGGGGCAGTGATGTATCTTATCTGTGGTAATAATCCTTGAAGGCGCCTCAGGGACGGGGAGCGGGTCTCTGCGATGCCATGCCAGCGTGCCAGGCATTGCGGGCTTCCCCGTGCGCCCTGTCTGTCCAGGCGTTTGCACCAAGCTCAAGTATGTGAGGGCTTTGGGATCAGTTACAGTGGCAGCACTGGCAGTTAGCTGTCTGCTGAGGAGCCGTAATTAGCTACAGAGCTAATGCGTTTGGTACGTACGCTTGAAGTGGAGGCTTGGAAACGCAGTCTTTGGTCATTCACTACACGTGTAATTACTGCAGAGTAAACTCGGGAGGTCAGAAAGGGATCCCTTGAGAGTTAGTGGCAGGAGCGGTGATTCTATAATGGGACCGAAGTGCTCGGATGTTGGGTGTGTTTTGTGTCCTGTATAGGCATACAGGTAGCTGCCTCAGTTTTCTGATGAAAAAAGTTTTAGGCTACTGTTGTTTTCTGATGGGAAAATATTTAGGTGAAAATAAGAGTTTGCTGAAATTAATAGAATTTTAACTGTGCTTTGATGATGTTTATTTGAAAGCAGCGGGTAAAAATTGTTTTTTGCTGTTGGAATTGTTTAGTCTTTTCTAGGACAAAAAAGAAGAGAAAGACAGGGGATGAGAAGGGTGAGAGAGGAAAGCACTTGAATGTTTATAAAAGTCTGTTTAGTTTTAGCATAAGGCACCAAAACTAGAAGACAATATCAGTTGAATTTGTTTGGTGGGTCATTTTTGGATTTGATTTTTCTTTCCCCCCCTGCCCCGAATAACTAATTTTCAACAGTCCAATTTTGATTCTAAATTGTTTTGGTAACTTTTCAGTATTAAAACACAACTTATAAGCGAAGTTGTTACTTTGGTCTGTTCTAATGAGTTTTGGACTTTGCTTTAGTATAACTATTGTTTTGTAATAAAAAGGTGCCACGGGATGCTTCTGAGTTTGGCAAGGGATATAGTGATTCAGCTTATGTCAAGTGTACTTGAGAAAGTACAATTATTCAGCTGTTACCTCAGTCACTTGAAACTGGTTTCCTTAGGGTAGAAGATACCCTAAGGAAAAAAAAAAAAAAAGCAAGGCTGGGGGCAAGCCAAATGATCCAACGGTTTTGTTCTCATCTCTATTTTTCTATAATCCTGCTTTTGTTCAGTGGTGGGTGGACATTTGTCATGGATTTGATGTGTATGGACCAGTCATTGACTGTCAAATAATTTGGTAATGACAGACTAATAACTTAGCTATGCAGGGAAACCTTTTTTAAAAGAGAGTAATAAAACTTACTTCTGCTCCTCTTAAGGTGGGTTCTGTCACCCTCTTCAAAAGAGTGGAGTTCTTCAGGTTAATTTCCTTCACACACAGCACAAGCTGCACTAAAAAGGCACTTCTGTGCTGGAATATCTACAACCAGGGTTTATACTGATATAAAATATATGTGTTTAAATTTATGCCTCAGATCACAGTGAGAAACAGTGTGACTTCTTAGGGTAAATAAGATCTAATTTTATAGTATGACTGAATTTAGGAACTTGAAGAGATCAAGCAGCACGTGTTTCTAGTGCCTGAAACTGGAATCTCAGAGGTCTGTATTCTATTTCTGGTTTTGCTACAGCTTTGTTACATGTCTGTAGGAAAATCATTTGCATAGGATAAACAATACGTTGCCACCTTGTGATATTTGGGATGTGTAAAGGGGAGCTGGATACGGGAGTAAAAGGTTAAGTATCATACACTGTATGTATACTATACTATGGAGTATCAGTATGAAAACATAGTAATAATGAATGCTGAGTTGAAGCTGGCCTTCGTGTTAAAATGCTCACTCCTCAGAATCCTAGAGCAAAGAGACTGATATAGAAGAGATGGCCCCAACATGGGCTGGTTGAAGAATAGACACGGCATGTTCTGTGAAAGAACACAGAAGGTTATCTCCGCTGCAGAGCTTGCCTTGGAGCTCTTAAAGCTCTGGTCTGTCCTAAAAATGACTGCAGCAGATTCCCCCATCCTCCTGGTTTTAATGAATTCTGGTGCAGACCCTGAGTGAATGGAAACGGTTCTGACTCATTGTATTGCGATATTGTTTGGGTACCTGCCCCAGAAGTGTTAGCATAAAGAGCCTAGCAGAAAATGAAGTTGATTGTTGCTGTTTCCTCAGATAGTGGATGTGCAACTTCTTTGTCTGAATAAGTCAAAGATGAATGATGATCTCTAATTCAGTCTGCTTTCACTGACCAGCATAAGGAAATCACCATCGGACTAGAGAAAATAAAATTAAGGCTCTCATTCCTCCTTTGGTATACTGGTGCTCTGTACTTGCAAATGGAGTCCAGCAAAAACATTGTAGTTTAAATCTTTTGAATGTGAAATCACCTTAGTTTCCTAAGATCAGCATATAATATCTGGTGAAGGTTGTGTTTATGCTTCTGAACAGCATTTTTGTTTCAGATGAATTTTAAGTCCGTGAAGCTTATCTTTTTTTATCTTATCCCCCTTATGCTGTGTATTTGCTAATGACAATTGTCTTGGATCATTAAGTGTGTGATCTATTTTGGGCATCTGCTAACTGTGACTGTTGGGCGAAAGCCAGGGAGAGGTATCTGCAGAAGTAGTGAGAGTGGAAGGCAGTATAAGATAATGTGAAGTGATAGACACGGGAAGCACTGGCACATCAGAGGTATGACTGGAGGGTCTGAAGGCTTTGGAACAGTTTTGAGTTCAGTCTTCAAAAACAAGGCTGTAGGCTGACCTGGATGCTTGAACGGTTCCTTGGTGTTGAGAGTAAGCTTGCTGGTTTGACCTTTGCAGAACAAGGGTGTAAGTTAAAAGATCAGCAAAAGGGATGAGAATTTTCCGGTTATTTTTGAGATAATATTACATGGATTCTGTGCATCTGCAGAAGTAGATATGTTCTTTGGAGGATGCTAGGAAGTCAGTAAACTTGTCAATCGAACAAAGTGGCTGTGTTCCCAGAGGCATCTTGGGTGGGTTCCCCATTCTCAGAGCACTGTTTTTAACTTGCTCTTCTGAATGACAAAGTCTCTCTTAGAACAGTGGTTTTCTTTTAGGTGTGCTTGCATTAACGTTATTGATAGCCACGTACCTTGGATTCTGATGAAGGGAGTAGTCAGCTTGAGGGATTTACAGTCTTTGGGCAAGTCTCAGCAGTAACTCTTAATACCTGGGCATTTTCCCGTACTTGATTTTTGCATGTGCTCAGAAACTTAATCTTGCAATTCAGGATGAGCAAAAGGCTTGGAGTTTTCAGCAAGGCTTGGCTTTGTCCTTTGTTTGCTTTTTCTGAAGTCTGTGGATGTTGAACTAAGTTTTGCACCAACACTTCAGAAAATCCTGCTCTGAACAATTGCAACCAACATTATATAAACTTAGTATGGAGCCAATAGCTCAGAGATGTCCTCATTCTTGTAAATGCTGCTAAAGCATTTATTAACTGTAGTTTCAAGCCCTGAGCAATATTGGTCAATGAGCTTTCTCCGAGATTATGAAAGGTTCCTTGAGGAATACAATAATTTGCTTACAAAGCAGAATTTTAGTTGTTTGTTTTCATTGAGATGAAAAAGAGACATTTTTGTCCCAGGCATGAACGTGGCTTTGGGAAGGGAATTAATGAGCAAAGTAGCAGAACAGTTCACCTGGCTTTATCTTGAAAAACTCTGAAAATGCAGGCCAAGTAAGGGTCAGCCAGAAAATATCTGAGAAAGCATGGGCATGGAAAGTGGAAGTGGAAAAAAAAAAAAAAAAACCCAACCAAAAAACCCACATTGTAATGCGTCTACTCAAGGTTCACCAATGCAAGTGTTGATTTCCACAGTATGCTTTAATAGTGTTACGGTTATTCTGGTCTTCAGTGTCACAACCTGTGTGGTTTCTATCATTTGCCTTGGGTAGCTGGATAAGAGAGATCATTGCTAGAGCACAGATATACAGGAAGACGTGGGAGGCAAATTCATCTCATTTGCAGAGTTTTGAACCCAGGGTTTGAACCCATTTGTTAATGAAAATGCAGTAGGCCTCACAGAGCCGTGAAGAGAGCCATCACATCTGCAATGGAGACCTCCAGCAAGGCCGCTATTGGGGGCGTGAAAGCTATTGCTAGGGGCACCTTGCACCTCCCTCTCCTCCGTGAGGTGCCTGCAAGTGTCTGTCGTGCAGTGGATATGGTAACTTCTGAAACGTGACGGAAATGGATGTGTTTTTGTCATGTGACAGATGAATAGAGGAGAGCAGGCTGTAGGCTGGGTGTGGGCCATTAGAAGCTCCGCACCTACGAAGTACATTGTGAAACGGAAAGGAGTGAAGGGAGATGAATGGTCACAAAGTCCCCCTGGATCTCTTTGTGCTTTGGAAGTGGCAATCCAAGAGGATGCACTGCACAGAGGTGTTAAGGATATGACGACAGCCATCACAGAATTACACAAAGCTGTGTCAGTAGAGGATGGAAGCAGGTACCCCTTCTCAGCTTCTGTGTTGTGTAACTGGTCCTGAGCGCCTAATAGAGGGACATCTGATTTTATTGATAACCCTTTACTTACTGTTACCGTTTTTTGAAAGAGTGAATATTATTCCCAACTAGTATCAGCGTAAGTGTTGATGCAATAGCCCTTGTGCTTGAAATAAAGCAGTCAAATAATTTTTCTCCTAATGTGTCGGTTTTGCTAACATCAGCCAAAAAATATATGTAGAAGTGCTAAGAGACTATTTCTGTTCCTTTGAAGCAGTAGAAGGAGCATGCTTGGAAAGGAATTGAATTGATACTCAACATGCCTCCCATGTGTTAGAAGCAAATGGTTTAAAAAGGGAGGGAGAAAACAAAGCAGCCAGTCTTTTTTTTTCTGAGGTGAGTGCACGACAAAAACTGGGTGTGTTTTGACAAGTTGTTGGATTTTTACAATGTATTTTCTGCTTAGGGTGTATCCTTTTGTTAGAGAAAAATCTTAAAAAATATGTGCATTTCAACTTGGCAGGAACCCTGCAATTGCTCTTTGGTATTCGTCCTGTTTTATAGTAGGTCTGCTGATTTATCAAAATGGCTGGATCTTCTTGCAACGTTGAATTGAGCTTATTTCTAAAGGATCAAAATAGAGCTTTGTTTGCTTGCGAAATAAGCTTCGCAGTGTACCGCAGATGCCAAAGACTGCTATTTAAAAACGTGCAGGAGCTGTATAGAAATACAGAACCTGGAAGTCCCCAGTGCGTCTGAAGCAAGCAGCATCTGGGGCTCATAAGGAAATGTATGTTACGTTGAGAAGTACAGATATGCTGCTGAAGCCTAGAGATGTGTGAGAATAACTATATGGCTCAATGTAGTTAGATTAAATTTGCACCCTTGGCGAGTTTGCCGACGACATCAACCTGTGTGGTGTGGTTGACGTGCTGGAGAGAAGGAATGCTGTCCAGAGGCACCTTGACAGGCTTGAGAGGTGGGCCCGTGTGAACCTCATGAAGTTCAACAAGGCCAACTGCAAGGTCCTGCACATGGGACAACCCCAAGCATGAATACAGGCTGGGCGATGAGTGGATTGAGTGCCCAGAGGAGAAGGACCTGGGCGTGTTGGCTGACGGGAAGCTCAATGTGACCCAGCAGTGTGTGCTTGTAGCCCAGAAAGCCAACCGTATCTTGGGCCGCATCAAGAGAAGCGTGACCAGCAAGCCGAGGCAGGTGATTCTCCCCCTCTGCCCCGCTCTCCTGAGACCTCAGCTGGAGTACTGCATTCAGCTCTGGTGCCCCCAGCATAAGAAGGACATGGACCTGTTCGACCGTGTCCAGAGGAGGGCTGCAGCACCGCTCCCATGAAGACAGGCTGAGGGAGTTGGGGTTGTTTAGCCTGGGGAAGAGAAGGCTCCAGGGAGACCTTATAGCAGCCTTCCAGTACCTGAAGGGGGCCTACAAGAAAGGTGGAGAGGGACTTTTTACAAGGGCATGTAGCGATAGGACAAGGGGTAATGGCTTTGAACTGAAAGAGGGTAGATGTAGATCAGATGTAAGGAAGAAGTTCTTTGCTGTGAGGGTGGTGAGGCACTGGAGCGGGTTGCCCAGAGAGGCTGTGGCTGCCCCATCCCTGGCAGTGTTCGAGGCCAGGTTGGATGGGGCTTTGAACAGCCTGGTCTGGTGGAAGGTGTCCCTTCCCATGGCAGGGGGGTTGGAACTAGATGATCTTTAAAGGTCCCTTCCAGCCCAAACCTTTCTGTGATTCTATGATTTTATTGTGGTGCTAGAGGCCTTACAGCTATTTTACACATTCTGATCTAAATAGTGGATGTTGTTTGGGCCACTGGGGATAATGCTAGTGTTCATCTACACAGGAAACACCAAACATGTTGTAAACTGGTTGGCTGGTTATTGTGTTAAAATCCATTCTGTTAACATAACTTATGTTGCTGTGTGGGTGTATCCTGAGGAATAACGTGATCTCTGATCATCTTCTCTTCCAGAAGCAGCACAGCATAATGCACTCTCAGATGCTAATACGCACCAGTGTGAGGCTTGTCTTTCCAGGCCTCGCAGAGCTTATCGAGTGAAAAGATTGTGTTCAGGAAACAAGTTTCAGTTACGTGGAGTAGTGCATGCAACAAATGCTGCCCACGTTTTTCTCATTTGAAACGTCTAGTGTGTGATGGAAGATGTTGCGCCGAAAACTCTGTAGATGGAATCAGAATGCCTTTTTGCAGCAGTCGTTCAGATTTCTGTTTGCTCTCCTGTCTTGTGTGCTTCAGAAACACTGCCTGACATGAGAAAAAGGAAGCTCTGCCTTGTGGTCTCCTTGGTTTGTGGTCTGCCTGCTGACATCTAGTGAAGAAGCCTGTAATGCTGATTCTCATGCTAGCTCTCTTTATTGTAGCCTGGATGTTTTATTGTCCATAAATTTGTCAAATTATTCATTAGTTGCTTTTCTTCTGTCACATTTATGTTTCAAGGTGCGTTCTGTGCTTCTGGTTAAGTGCTCAGTTACTTCAGTGAGGGGCAAGAACCCTCTTCACTTACAGGCACTCACCTCTTTGCAGATTTGGACCCTCACTATTTGGCTGAGACTGCTAAATTAATTCTTCTGATTGATCAGAGGTAACTGTGGCCATGAGTGAGCTGCAATGGATCCAAAGTGACTATACCAGAAATGTGTTTTACTGATTCTTTGCCTGTTAGAAGATTGTAATTAATGTCATTCTTTCTTAATAATCTAGTTGCATCATCTTTGTGCATCAATGAGAAGTCCAGTTATGGCATTGTTCAAGCAACAGAAGGTGGAGGATGTTTACGAAATTGGGGAAGAACTAGGAAGGTAAGTTCATACTGATGACACCACACTATTCTAAAAGCTGACACGTGGGGATTTTTGCCACATCTTAAAACAATGGCTGCACGATAGCCTAAATCAATAGACACACATCCTTTTACAAAAACTGCGCTTTGGATATTATTTTCTTTTTAGGTTAAGTGTACTATCTGTTTTCCCTGTTTCTTTTCTTACAACTAGGACAACAAAAAGTATGTTTACATGGTCTTTTGTTGGTAGGTGTCATCTGTGTCTGTGCATTAGACTGAGTTCACCTGTCCATTCTCTGAACCAGCTAGGAAACAGGAGCCCATTGTGCTGTCGTCATAGACACAGCACTTTGATTTGGCTTGTTGTTTTGAACAGTGCTGCACAGCACTGTTGTTTTCAACTGGCTCCGAGCACTGACAGACATGTTCACATCTGCCTGCAGAACACTGTGTGTGTATTCCTGAAAAGATTTACCTGTCAAAATTTCAGCTGGACTGGTTAATCCCTGTATATAGCTTTTAATCTATACAGGCTTATCTGCGGGTATTAATTATAGGTGGAGTTAATGGGCTATTACTGTGCTTAACCATAAGCACGTGCTTAAACACTCTGCTGGGTTTATGAGCTGGATGACACAGGGCTCCCCCACTCACTTAGCAACATACAGTGCTCTGGGTGAGGATAGCTGGTTCCCATCCAGTGTCCAACCCTCCAATGATTTTTCTTTTTAATATGCAAATAGCTAAATTAGGACTATACACATGTTGGCTTCTTTCCCAACGTCTGGCTGTTAGTTTTGATAAATGACTGTGTATGTGCAATTACCCTTTTGCAAGGGCCAATAATTTAGTTACTTTAAAACACTACAGCTGAAGCTGTTTCTCTGCCAAATCTTATTTTTTTTCAGTCCCAGCTATTTAATCTTTAGAGTTGTTGAGAAGATTTCTTGTAAGGGGAGATGTTTTTCTGGGTTTGGGTTTTTGTTATTTTTTCACTTCCTTCCCTCTCACGAAGGCCTCAACTATGAAATTTGCTGTAACTGCTTACTTATGAGTATTAAGTGATTCTGAGAAGATCAGCCTGAAAGTGAAAATCTGCCAACAGTGAGCAGTAAAGAAATCCAGCGTATGTATGCAGGGTGTAAAAGGTGTGCTTTTTTACACCTAGGAGGCCCTAGTACATGCCATGACAGTCAAACTGCTGAAATGAGAAACTGGAAACACAGTAGCATATTTTTACTGTGCTTCCTGAACTGCTTTTGGAAATCCAGTGCCTTTTGAAATGATGAACCTCACTCTCCTCTTCGAGCTGATGGTTATTAGGCCTTTTGAATGGAGAAGTGTAGTTGAAACAGCCTGGTAAAGGCTGGCCCTCGCTCTTTCAATCTGCCTGAGAGGCTGCAGGCTGGTAAAGGCTTGCATGGTCACAGCAGCCCTCCTCCTTTCCTGGCTGCATGTCATAGAAACATGGCTGGTCCCAGGGTTATGTCATGGGGCTGGTACTTGCTACGTGTTGGGTGATGGGCTGGTTTAGAGGAGACTAGACTCAGACATGGAATCTGAAGTTGTTGCCTTTTTTAATGGGTGTATTCTCTGCAAGACAGACCTTTTTTAGATAAGCCAGAAGAAGGAGTAGGTGTGTACATGAGCAGGTGCCATCCTCACATGACAAAGGGGGTATTAAACTCCACTACAAAACTCTGTTCTAGTTCCCAGCATTTTATGTATAATACTTATCATAGATGAGAAATCCAAGTCTACGCAGTACTGAGGTCTGTAGGCAAAAATACTCCCTGAATGACCTGAAGGAAATAGGCAAATTGTAACAAGTAGACCTCTGCTGCTTGTTACGGTTTTTCAAGGAAAACCCTGTAATTGTAAATTGTGAGAAGAGGGCAGCAGTGTGGAGTGTCGTCACTGGGTTATCATGCCTCTGTATCTCTTGAGCAGTAACTACTGATTAGGGCCGGCAACAAAAGATATCTTGCTTTGTTAGAAGAAAAATAACACACTAGCCAGGGTGCGGTGACTGAAATGCAAGAATCTTTTCCAATGCTGACTGAGGTCCTTAGAACCTCTAGATGCCTTTTGTTAGTTCAGTATGTTTGCAACAAGCTTTTAGTTGATGACTGTTACAGGCAGGTGAAAGGATTGATTTGTTAAAATTCTGGCAACAGAAGTAATCTACAAAAAGGTTTTCAAATGACGTCTGTGAAGAGTCTGTCCTGTTCATGTCCTCCTAACTGAGTCCGTGACTTTTTGAGAACAAAACTAGTCATTAATACAGGCCTAATGCTTGTTCTAGCTTGGATTCAGTCAGAAGTTAAAATACAGGGTCTCACTGACAGAACCAGCACCTGTTTTTCTGAAAGTCTTTGGACAGTACTGAAGAAGGGAGGCAAATGCTCCTTAGCAAGGCTCAGATATATCTGGTCTGGTGATGAAATTAGACCCTTCCTGTCATTGTGCAGCAGTGAAGGTAGCTGTATAAAACCCTGCCAATGGCACATTTGTGGACTCCCCAGCCAAATCATTCTCAGAATCACTGCTGGGCCAGAAGAAACTCAAAGAATGCTGGAAATGCAGTTGTCTCCTGTGCCGAGGCAACGGTGAGAGAAAACTCTTTGCAGAAGGGGGGAGCAGGTTTTCTATAGCTGCAGCTTGTGTGCTGCCTAGCTCCAACATTCCCTCCATCTTTTAAATATTAATCTTAGGTTTACACCTCTCTTGCTCAACTTCTCCAAAGGGTATATACAGGGAACAAGTCAGGCATGTGGCGTTAGAGAAAAGAAGTTGCTGATGGGCTTGTTCATTCTAGCAGCTATACTTGGGAAGCTTAGCTTGGCCTATGCTGAAGGAGTGCAATACTTTATTATCATATATGTATATTTAAAGTTACTTCCTGCAAGATAATACCAGTTGGTTTGTACGTGTCAAGTCTGTGGGGACTGAGGTTCTCTAGCAATAGCTGAAAGGGAGCCTAAAAAGAGGAAGAGCCTCTAAAGTGAATTTAGCAAATTTCAACATTTCAAAATAAAAAAGAACCCTTTTGAAATCTATAATACAGCTTATTGCTAGAATATTGAAATATTATTTTTTTTCTTTTTCAAAATCTATGACAAGAGAAGGAGAGAGTTTAGAAAACGTAACGAAAGATGAACATGTTATAGGGATATTTATTTTAAAAGTCCTCAGTTATACTAGTTAGTCTGGAAGTCTAGAAGAGCTAGAAAGCAATGTGGTATAACGTAACCAGTGCCTGAAAGGGTATTAGAAGATTCTCTTCTCTTTCCCCTTCTCCCAAGGGCAGTAGATTGTGTGATTTGCGAGTACTTTATACAGTCCTCCTAGGCATTTAATGCTGTCACTCTTTGAAGGCATCAGACTTTCTGGCAGGTTCGGTTTCTTTCTGTGTCTGAGCTGTTGATTAAAAAAGGATACTTGAAAAAATTATTTTCCATAGAATGTTCGCAAAATGTATCCCTCCTCAAATATGAGTTTACGTTGCTAAATGTAACTTTTATTCAAGTAATGGCAAACTGCATCCTTCACCATTGATTTAATAAACTTTTTAAGAAACCTATTAACAGTTTTGCCCGTTTTGAGAAGGATCGTGGTGTAAGCCATTTGCAGGAATGTTTGTAGCAGATCACTCTATGGCACGCCAAAGCAATGGAAATGCTTCCTGGAAAATGTGAGGAAGTGGAGGCTGACTTGACTTCCTTGGAATATGCAGCAGGTCAAATAAATGCTGGTTCTTCTGGAAAGGGAGGTCACAGCAGGAGACAACCAAGAATGGCAGCTCTTAAATCGAGGCCAGCGCGGTCCAAGAGAGGGAAGAACTGGCCTCCTGAGCTAGTGGTATAGTTCCCAGGAAAGCAGCAGCCATAAAGCTCACTGGAGAGCCTTGTGATTCGCATGGGTAGTTCTGTCTAGCTGGACAAAAGGAATTCTTGTACAAACCTGCAGGAGCCTCTTCCAGTTGTACTAGCAAACACTGAGGGTGGTGGTAGGTGCAGAGAGAGTGCTAGAATTTCAGTGACGTGCAGTGTAATTTATAAAAGGTTGTACCGTAGAGTCATTAATCTATTTCCTAAATGTGTTGCCAGCCAGGCTGTGGAGAGCTGTTGACATTTGTGCCTGCTGGGCAGTGTCACTGTTACATGTCAAGTCTGGGCTGAGGGTAGGAAGTGTCACAGATCTTGTCCGGAAGTGTTTCGTGACAGTGCCCATTGAGAAAGTGTGTTCCT
This sequence comes from Pandion haliaetus, assembly GCA_013401275.1. NCBI lineage: Eukaryota > Metazoa > Chordata > Aves > Accipitriformes > Pandionidae > Pandion > Pandion haliaetus. Next base: position 20,380 of record VYZV01041750.1, read on the forward strand.
GCACGGTGGTGTGAGAATCACACTGCAGTGTCCCGTGACAGTGTCCTGCCCACTTCAGCTCAGCTCTCTGCAACGTACAAGGACTTAGATCATGCTCAGCAGGGACAAACCTTGGAGTCATGTTTCTGGGTAAGGAAGGTTTCCCTCTTTCCTTCATTATTGTCCTTTCACTGTAGGGAAGGCACTCTGCTGTGCCAGCCTCACCACCTGCCACTGTAGTTTCTTGCCTGTTTCAATGCCTGGGAGCTATGCTTATCTCTAGCCTTAACTTTCTCCAGCTTTTGTCTGGTTTTGCTATGTTTTCTGCAGAGGTAGGCAATCTTGTATGGATACAAGATGCATAGTCTGATGAACTGGTCTTCATAGGAAATCAAAACTAAGTCTTCCAGTATGCATGGGAAAGAGGAAATGCCATTTGGTCAGTTGCTAGTTTGAAATCCTCTCCGTTGGGGAAGACAGTTTATTGCTGATATAGCATGGCGGCCTCTGAGGAAGGCAGCCAGGCATGTCTTTGAAACTGTAAGAGCATTTTCTTCTGACGAGAAAAAACAAGCAGGGCTTGCTGAAGTTGTGGAAAGTTGACTACTGAGACGGCTGTTTTCTGTGGGGTTGTGTGCCTTAAAAGTTCCTAGAAGCCCGAATTAATGCCTGGTTAATGCAGAAGGTGAGCTAAATACGAGTGGATCGGGTTTAGACTGTGGAAATCAATTTTATAGCAAGGCTGTGACATTTTTCTGTATGTGAGGATGGTTTGTATTTCACTTTGAGGAATTTTCTGCTGTATGTGCTTAAATATCATTACCTAGTTGTTTCCTCATGTTTCTTGGGGTTTTTTTTAGCAGCAGTGTCATGATTAAAGCAAAGCTAGATCTTTCATCGATGGCCTATCATGCCTCCTGTCATTCCCCTTCTCCAGGTACGAATTCCTGCCTCCTCCCTGTCTTGTGTGTGGAGGATCAGCTCTGCTCACTGAGACAGGTGAAACCTTTTTTTGATGGGTGAAGCTTAAAAGGACAGCAAATGCAACATTTTACCAGTGGTAATAGGACCCTGGGGCTTGGCACATAATCACTGTTCTGACAGTGTAACTAGTAAATATTTATTTATGTAATGACAACAAAAGGCAGATAACTGAGGGATTCTTTGTAGGGGAGGAACTTGGAAATCTGTGATTAAAAAGTCGTGTCATCCAGCTAGGTGGACTCCCTGGTAAACAGAGGGGTGCGATTGCAGCTAGGAAATCTACCCTTAACTGTGCACATTGCATAGTATCTTCGTACCAGGAATGTTTTTTCTATCTATAGAAATTGTTCAGGTATTGGGCTTTCTCGGACATGAACCGTAACTCTGTTCTTAGATTAGTTTATAATTTGAATTAGTTCTTTACATTTGGAAAAATAACACACGCAAAGCAAGTCTTTGCTTTTGATGCAAAATGTAAGTTTAGTTACTGAGCACTAACCAGCACCTCTATTACTGTTTCTTGTTACAAAAATCTTTCATGTCATCTGTTTGATGTATATTGAGTTTTTTGTTGAGACAGTTTTGGCATCCAGTACTTGGTCACCATCACTATGATTGTAATCGGCTGTCTGATGGAGTNATGAATGATATTAGCTTTTTGCTTTTTGACCGAATTTCCCTGCTAGTTTTCAGTGTTCTTTCAACTGTTTCCAAAATCTTTGATTTGTTAAAGGAAGTGCAGAGAGAATACTGGGGAGTTTTTGTTGGCTTGTTTGTTTTGGGTTTTTTTGTTTTGTTTTGTTTTCATAATAATAAAGCTGCTCTACCTACAGTAACTGAGAAGTGGCCTTGGTTATTTAGAGCTGGCCCTAGCCTTACTGAGTAACAAAGTAATGCATTTTTTTCGAGTGAATTTCTTATTACCAGCATCCATCTCGATGATGGAAGTGGTTTCAGTGCATCTCCTCAGTCCGTATCTGGCTTTGAAAGTATAATGAGAGCTGAATGACCCCAGTAGGCAGTGCTTAGAAAGCTCAAATTCAGTGACGTCTTTAACCACTGAATATTAAGCCTAATCCCAGTCTTTGCTTTGCCATTTCTGTAAAAATAAAACTATTTTTTCCACTTTGCATTGTAGTTGAAAGCAGATGGAAATTTGAACAGCTGAGAAAAGAGGCTCTGTATGGTATTCATTCGATGCTTTTGAAATGAAAAATGTTACTTATGAGTAAAAATACACATAAAATAAACATAGTGCAGCTCACCACTGGACTAACAACAATAAAGCATTGGACAAGTTATCAGCATCTTATGCAGAATAGGGCTTGCAGATACTTGTGTGATGGTCAAGCTTAATTTAGCTCAGGTGACGTGTATTAATCATTGCTAAAACTCTACATTGGTGGTTTTGAACTGGAGTGAAAACCTGTTGTAATATCTGAGCTTGATGCGCAGTGATGCTTTGGTGAGGAGAGACATAAAAAATCACTTAAATAGCTAGACTTGTTCTATCTAGTGCCAGCATGTTTGGGTTGGAGTCACTGGCCTGTTTTGGGCAGCCCATAATGCACATTCGTTTACACCACAAGTGGGTGACTGTATCCTAAAGCCAGGGCTTCTAATCTTTACTTACTACAGAATCTACAGCTTCTGTGAGAGAGTAGTTAACCTCAGTATCTGAGTTTTGTGGATCTGTAATCCTCACAAAGAGAGAGTTTCCATTGTTCTGTCTGTTGCCTATGNNNNCTATGTAGGAAGAGTGGAGGGAACAAATAATGTAGCTTCTGTGCTGTCCTGCTGCTGGAGGAGATTGTTTACGTCAGTATAGTAAAGATTAAATAAGATGAGGAGATAACTTCCACCTCTTATTTGGCAGACCGGAAGACTCCACAAAGAACAGTGGAAGGGGAGTATTGGCAACTCTATGTGGTTTTGGCCTCACAGATAATTTCCGAAAATCTTGATTAAAATGCCAGCATGATTTCCATCTCTTTCAGACATGGGGAAGGAGAGAAATCATTTAACCTTAATACTGCTATTCTCTTACCATTTATCTGCTCCCAAGTATATTATATTCAGTCCATATCTAGCTGGATTTGGACCTTCTAATACAAAGGTACAGCGTGCTAACCTTCTGCGTGCATATTACGTATGCGCTGGTGGTGCTCCACATAGCAGAAGGAACAGCTTATCAAATCAGCTATTCCTGCTGAGCGTGAGTCAGCTTTGACCTTCCCTAGGTCTCTGGACTCTGTTCATTACCACTCCCGAGAGCTGATATTCAATCTAAAAGTGAAGTGTGATAAGTGGGGAAAAATTTTTATCATGTGCATTTTATTCTTGAGCTTCAGATTATGTAAAATGCTTGCCAGGCTATCAGGGGCTTGTCAGTGCTGTATCACTGCAGACTCTGCTCCTCCAACCTCAGGAGCTGATAATGGCCACGTTGCTTGTCACTGTGTGATTGGCAAGTTTCCAAAAACATTTAACAGCTTCAGGAGATGCTGGTGATGATTCAGTAGGTGGCACAGTTTCTGATGACTCAGGGCTAATGAACCAAAATGGCATTTAAGGCATTAATTGGTTGTAATGCAGATACCATGTTACTTTATTGATAGCCTGTGATAATTCATAGCATTGTCAGAAACATTAGATTTGATAATCTTGCTTTGAATTTCAAATGGTTTGTTTGCTTTCTACTTATTCCAGTAAACTAGGTCCTTCTGTTTGAGTCCATATTCCTCTGTTGTTTTGACTCTCCTCTGGCAGTGCACACAGA
>VYZV01041753.1:3107-13784 GCA_013401275.1 Pandion haliaetus
TGTGTCCCGGAGATTCTGAGAAATCCACTGTTCATAGTTCCTTTCACAACTCATTTTACTATAAAAGGAAAAAGACTGCTAGAGATTGATAATGTTGCTCTTGCCTTTTGCAAGGATCATGTTGATGGGATTATGTCCCAACGTAGACCAGCTGGCAAAACTACACCAACTCAAAAGGAACACTTGGGCAGTGTTTGTGAAGCAGTGAGAAACTCCCTCCAAGGAAGAAATGCATGCATTTGGTAATGGTTTACAAGAAAAAAGGAGGAAACAATTGACAATCTTGGGCATGAGTGCCAAAACATGATTTTAAATTTCCTGCTATCACAATATGCTTTTGTTATGGCCCACACAGGCAGTTCAAGTGTCCCTAGTTTCTTCTGTGTGGGCTTTAAGATTTCTTTCATTACAACTTTAAGATTTCTTTTAAACTGCAAATTTTTTTATGTACATGTCCAAAAATAACCTTAGATGGGCAGGTCCCTGTAAGGACCATGAACTATTTGTCTGTGGCCTGAAACTGAGAGATCTGAAACTTCAAACCCAAACGCATCTTAAACTTTCTGAAAAGCTCATGTATTATGCCATCCTCCAATCACATAGGGGTCTATTTCATATATTGAGACTGGTGCTCACTTAGTTTGGCTGCCCGAATAATACAAAACAGAAACCTCCTGATTGCTACTCCTGCATTGCTCGCTTTTGTACTAACTATAAAATTTCTTCTAGTTTTACTTTGGGACTTCAGGAGGCTGCAGCATCTCTCACCGTCTTGTGCATTTTGCTTGTCAGTGAAAACAGTGGTGCTGTTTGAGCCGCAGCAGTGTTTTAAACAGTCTGCACACACTCTTCAAAATTATTCAGTCTAGTGCCGACTCTGAAGAATTAACCAGCCATATATAATTATTTATTGGAACAATAATTGCAGTTTTTCATTTAGAAAGCAATATATTGGAACACTTCATTTCTTCAGGGTGATAGAGCATAGATTCTGGAAATCATTCACTTATTGATTTGAACTTGGATTAGTATGTATAATATTTCAACTTTGGTTGTCAGTTAAAGATAGCTTGAAGGAAATATATTTTGTACCAAATATTTTTTTTGTTTCTTACTTCCTTTGGTGAGTCTGCAAAAACTGACTCTTTACAAATCATATAACTATAAAGGAAACTAGATTTTTTTGTATTTTTGCATGGGAGTTAAATATAATTGCAATGTAAAACCATTGTCTCACTTTTCAATGAACTGTTGATACAACATTATTTTAAAATAGCAAGGAACAGATGAGTTGACTGCCTTTAATTTGGAAGAAGAAAGGAACACTGTTGAGGGGAGCCATTTGATGGCTTCAGTTCTAATACAAACATGGCAACATTTGGTCATCTTCATATGATTTGTACCCAAATTACAGCATTGACTTTGAGACACTCTCACATTAGTAGTAGTGCTGTACTTAATGAGACTATCAGAATGAGTCTGTAATTTTGAGTCTTCCATAAAAATGTAAAGAGGCTGATTAGAGAGTGACTCACACCTAGAGGTGTGAGGTTTGATTTATCCCTGAACTTCAATAGGAAAAAAGTGGAATTTAGCATATTAGGATCTGGTTATGGTTCTACATAATAGTGTACCTTCACAAGGAAGTGCAATTCCATGTGATACAACTTGGTCTCCAGGTTTAGTCAACAATTAGTCTTATTAAAAGAGTTTTATGGGTACTGTGTGTGAATTAAAGGCGAGTTTTCCAGATTAATGATTTCATGGGTTGGATTTTCCTGACAAAGCCTTGCATGCTCCTGTTATGTGGATAGTAACATTTTACTGGGAGATGAAATGTCCCTTGGTGAGTCAGTGGTATAACTGAGAGCCATGCCATGCTTCTTTATGGCAAGAAGTATATTTAACAATCTCAATCTATGTCTCGGAACTCCTGGTCATGCAAAACTTTAAGCAAATATAAGTACTGTGAGTTTATGAATTTACCTGGTTTTAATACAAATGTGAATCTACTTGCTTTCATGAATAGATGGAGAAATAATGGAAGATACTCTGTTTGAGTGGTGATCTGTAATGTTCTCCTTCAGTAGCAATCATAGCAGTGGTAGAAGGATCAAAGTTGACATTGATTGTGAAGACGTGTGTGTGAGAAATGGGATTTATTTATTAATTTAAGAAAATGCTACAAGTGGCTGCTGAACAAAAGTATCAATCTAATGATATTCTAGGATGTGCAGTAGGGGCATCTTGCTTCTGTAATGGACACATTCTTAGCAAGTTCAGGTTAGAATACACAAGGTGTTCATTCACCTGTCTGTGGTCCAATGGTCTTTCATCTGTCTTAGTTATTAAGCAGGATTAAGGGCTTTGTCTTAAACACTCAGGTAGTGATCCTTCTCTGAGGTTGTCAACCAAGCTGAATCCTGAATTCTCATCTATCCTGTCAGAAGTGCAAAATGAACTTCAAAGACATAAACCACTTTGGCTGATAGGACAGTCCTGTTTGCTGTAATTTCAGTTGGGCCATTTCTGTTGCCAGTGACTAGCCCTTAGAAAAAGATGCGAACAAGGATGACTGCATTAACTAGCAAGATGCTAAATTGTTTTTAGCTACATTCAACTTCTACAGTGGCTTCCCAATATCTACAGGAATTTCTCTTCTAATTGGTTCCTAGTTTCTAGTTAGCTTTGAATTACCTAGAAGTCTCCCTAGAAGCTTTCTGTGAGACTGTTTAATGAATTAATAGAATCATAGAACTGTTTAGGTTGGAAAAGACCTTTAAGATCCTTGAGTCCAACCATAACCCAACACCACCGTGTCCACTAAGCCATGTCTTGAAGTGCTTCGTCTACATGGTTTTTTAACACATTCAGGGATGGTGACACCACCACTTCCCTGGGCAGCCTGTTCCAATGCCTGACAACCCTTTCAGTAAAGAAATTCTTCCTAATATTCAATCTAAACCTCCCCTGCCGCAACTTGAGGCCATTTCCTCTCATCCTAATAACTATGGTCAGTCTCAAGCCAGGAAGAAAAACTGCTGCTACGCGTTTCTCAATGGTGTCTTATCCAGAGATGCAAAAGTGATGGGCAGTGAGAGGTTTTTAGAAACTCCCTTTCTAAAGGGAGTAAATGGGAGGAACAAAAAAGGAGGAAAGGGAGTAAAAACAGGAGGTTGATGGGGTAGGTAAGTTAGTCACATTATCTTGTCCAAACTGCATTATAAAAGCTGTGGTAGCCTATGTCAGGCCTAGTCATAACAGTTTCCTTCCTCTGTTTATGGCCTGTGTACCTTTAATGTTCCAGTGGTGTGGGTAGTCTAAGCTCACGCTTAACAGACAGACTCAGGGAACCTACTGACTGTAGATGCTCTATACTTGATAGTAATAGCTAGAATATTTCTTAATCAGAAGGAAATAGCTCCAGCTTTTTATCCCTTTCTCCTATAGTTGTTTAGCAATGAAAGAAGACTGTAACAAAACTTTGAGTCAATGCAGAGGAAGATGTACAGGACCACAGGACACTACACAGTGTGGTTCTCCAGGGCAGTCTGACTGTGGAGGAGGTGTCCTGGCAGAAGGCCTCCAGGGAATACACTCAGAAGAGGGCAGATCTGCCTACCCGCCTGCAGCATGGACCTTCTCCCCTTCACAACACCTGGTGGCACTCTGATTTTGTCCCCGCAGCCCCCTTCTCACTTGACTAAGGAGCCCAGGATTGGGGATCATCATTTACAGGTGCTTTTGTTACCAGCATGGAACTCAAAAAGTTACTGTCTTCAGGTCCTTCCTACCCCTTTGAATACCTATCTATGCAGCCCTTTTTACAAGGGCCTTTTAAATAGAGTAAGTTACTGTCTTACATATGGCCTGTAGCTGCAACCATTTTGCAAACAGATCTCTGAATGCTTTTTTTCCCCCCTAAGCTTCCTTCAATCCTTCAACAAAACAAATAAATAAATTTTAGAGGGCAAACAATGTGAACCAACCACAGTACAGAACTCCAAAAATCTGAAATTTTAAACCTTGCCAGACTTGTGGTTGTACCACAGTTCTTTGCTAAAGTGGTCTCAGATCCCTGTTCCCTTAACAGCCTAATCATCTTTCTTGGGTGTGTTTTTTCCTCCTCAGTTATGATTAATATACATGGAAGAAAAATTGCATGTAACAGATGTATCTCGGACTTTTCTTCATTATACTGACAGGACCAAATGATTCAAGTTGTCCTCCTGTCTATTTCTAGCCACAGTCAGGCACTGCAAAGGTCAAGCCTTCCCTTTAATAACAAATACCGTACTGGTAGCATGTTGTACCTTGCTGTGTTACCAGCTGTCTAGTACCTCTCCTGCTGAACCTGCAGGTTCCTCCTGCTAGGACACAAGCAGTATCCCTCTTCTACTTCAGGAGTGTGCTAATATGGAAGACCTTCAAGGCAGTAATCTGCAGATCCTTGTCCATTACTGTACCTCACACTTTGCTGTTAGGTTAGATGCCAGTTTTAGGGATAGCAGTACTCCCATTACTTTTTGATAAAGTTGAAAATCCTCTTTCCCACTATCCTGAAGTGGTTGCTGTTTACCTTGCAGTGACACTAGTATGGATTATAAGAAGAAAGAACAATTAAGTACCACTAATTCTTTGAGACAGCTGTAGCTGGTAGGGCTACCACAACCTGCATGGATGATGGCTTCTAGCTGAGGAGAAGTTTAAGAGATGGTGGTTACCATTTGGGCATTTATATCCTCAAACAGGAGAACAAGGAGCAGTATCCAAAACATCTGCTGTCCTACAGAATGTGGAATCTCCAAGCATTACAGAATCCTGAAGACCTACAGTTACTGTTGGTTAAGTAACTGCTCTTTCTGCAAATTTAATGCCATTTATTTTTTTTAAATATTATCCCAGCTGTATTGGGTTTCTGTGGCAAGGTTTTGGTAGCGGGGGGGTGGGGTGGGGTGTAGGGTTACAGGGGTGGCTTCTGATGAGAAGCTGCTAGAAGTTTCCCCTTTGTCTGACAGAGCCAATACCAGCCGGCTCTAAGACGGACCTGCTGCTGGCCAAGACCAAGCCCATCAGTGATAGTGGTAGCACCTCTGTGGTAACATATTTAAGAAGGAAAAAAAAAAAGTTGTGGGGCTCAGAAAACAGCAGCCAGAGAGAGGAGTGAGAACATGTAAGAGAAACAATCCTGCAGACCCCAAGGTCAGTGAAGAAGGAGAGGGAGGAGGTGCTCCAGGCGCTGGAGCAGAGAGTCCCCTGCAGCCCATGGTGAGGCAGGCTGTCCCTCTGCAGTCCATAGAGGTCCACGGTGGAGCAGATATCCACCTGCAGCCCATGGAGGACCCGATGCTGGAGCAGGGGGATGCCCAAAGGAGGCCGGGTGGGAAGCCTGTGCTGGAGCAGGCTCCTGGCAGGACCTGCAGATCTGTGGAGAGAGGAGCCCAAGCTGGAGCAGGTTTGCTGGCAGGACTTGTGACCCTGTGGGGGACCCACGCTGGAGCAGTCTGTTCCTGAAGGACCGTACCCCGTGGAAGGAACCCATGCTGGAGCAGTTCGTGAAGAACTGCAGCCCGTGAGAAGGACCCACGTTGGAGAAGTTCGTGGAGGACTGTCTCCCGTGGCAGGGAGCCCACACTGGAGCAGGGGAAGAGTGTGATGAGTCCTGCCTCTCAGGAGGATGAAGTGACAGAAACAACGTGTGATGAACTGATCATAACCCCCATTCCCCGTCCCCCTGTGCCACTGGCAGGGGTAGGTAGAGAAACCGGGAGTGAAACTGTGCCCAGGAAGAAGAGAGGGGTTGAGAGAAGGTGTTTTGTGATTCTGTTTTTATTTCTCATTACCCATTAATTTCCCATTATTGATTGGCAATAAATTAAGTTAATTTTCCCCAAGTCGAGTCTGTTTTGCCTGTGACGGTAATTGGTTGAGTGATCTCTCCCTGTTCTTATCTTGACCCGCCAAGGCCTTTGTTCTATTTTCTCTCCCCTGTCCAGCTCAGGGGGGAGTGATAGAATGGCTTTGGTGGACACCTGGCACCCAGCCAGGGTTAACCCTCCACACCAGCCCACTTTGAACTTTTTAAAAGTGAAAAGCCAGCAAGCCCACTTCTGTGATCTTTCAAGAGGTCATCATTCTATGATGAGCACATCTTCTTAAGCTTTTGCTGAAAAAAAAAAGGATCATTCCTGTGTAGGACGTTAGATGTATCATCAAAAGTTTGGAGGTTGGAATAAAAAGGTAAGGCTAATATTAGGAATCTTTCTTTTCTTAGGTTCTTCACTGTGACCTGAAAGCAATGGAAGGAATTCCAAGTATAGATACTGGTATATACAGGAAAGGATTTATTGTATTCTTGACAAGCTAAGTATAAAAGCATTTGAAACAGTAGTCCATGACTAAGTCATTAATAACTGAAAGACTGTAAATCCTTACTTTGAAGGATTATTCAGGATAGTTCTAACTGCCGGACAGCAAGGCTCCTGCATGTTGGTGCTGCTAAGTATATGTATTGGTATATTCAAGAAGTTTATCTTATCTTACACCTTGATAGGCTAATCTTCACACAATATCTTAGTAGTTCTTGTTACCCTTTGGCAGTAGACATTTTGATGGTATCCATGTCTTAGAGGAGTAGAATTGAAGCACAAAGAAATCTGACAGAAGAATTAGTGGCTGCTTAGAGACTCAAGGAACTTTTCTAAGCTAATAATCCAAACTGAAAGTGAGTAATGACATCTGCCATGGTTGATTATGTAAGGAGGGGACGTGGAGCTTTGGCTATTAATTACCTCATAGTAGTTGTCTTTTTTGTGTGTGTGTGTGCATGTGTTTTTGTTCAAGATAGATAGTAGCAGTCATCGTTCCCTACACTGAAAAAACCCTTTCTTTATAGATTTTCGTTGTATAGTGTAAAATAAGTTAGCGTCCTGTGGAGAAAGAAGTCACTGAGAATAACAAGGAATAGTATTTTTCTGTGCTAATAATGTTCTTCTGTAGTGGCATGTAATTGGACTTAATCAGAGAAGGGTTACAATGCTTCAGCTTATGTTGGCTTAGGTACTTCTCTCATAAACCTGGAAGGGATGAGATAGAACTGGAAGGGATCATGGTATAGCATGGAAATAGAGATAACAAGTGACACTGAGAGGTTGCCTCACTGCTCCTCCTGTCATTATCCCACTTACAAAAAATACTCTTGTAAAATGCTTTGATGAAGAGAATTATATTTTAAGACTACTACAATTACAAATTGCAATTATCTGTTCGGTGTCTGCCTCTCAGTTCACTGAGACTATTTACATCACGACATTATAGTGACTTCAGGGAGATTATTCCTAACTGTTACATCAATGATGAACCCAGCACCACTGAGGACTCTATATAAATACAGCATGCAGTTTGCAGTTCATACATCTCATTAGCACAATTTAGTGTAATTAGGGTAGAATTTGCCACTTCATATAGAGTAAAATATGGTCACTGCAGCTCCACCTTTCCCTGTGGTTAAAATAAACTCGTGTGAAATAAGATAACACCACTACTGCGTGTATGGTTACACAGAGTAACTCTTCTTGGTTTTTGTTGTCAATGAAAGCTTTACTGTTACTCACAATAGTATTTATTCAGTAGCCTGCAAGAATTTTATTTCTGAAAGTACTGTGTGTGTATGTGTAGGATTACTTAGGCTCTTCAGTTAGGGGATTGCTAGTGACAGTCTGAAACCACTCATTTGTAGTCAGTGAAAATTTCCTCCTCTTGTAACACCTCTCTAAAAAGGTCAGTTGTGAATTCACTGGACCATGAATCTATTGAACACACTCAGGAGCAAAATCCATGCTCATCATTTACCACGTCTGCCTGCCTATGAGTACGTGGAATTATTATTTGGAGAAGTTTTACTGCTGTTTCTTACACACATTAAAATACAGCTATCGTATAACATCACCCCACCATGGTATTTCTGGGCACATGCTATTTGTGGTCATTGAAAGATTTACTCTCTCTTACAAAGAAACTCACCACAAAATACAGTCACCTTCTTAATGCATTTCTGGCTACCTGCTGACCCTGCTCAGAGCTGTAAATCGTGTTATAGTTAATGACTCTGGCCAAAGAAGGAAGCTTCCTGAATGTTATTGATTGCTTCTTTCTGCTACTGAAAATATTACTTAAAATTGTCACTTTTTCCTTTCTGAATAGAGAGTGGTTTTATATTAGGGCACTTTTTCATTTTGTATTTATAAAATGAACAAAAATACATTAGTGTTTCCAGACCAAGCAGTAACCATCTTTATAGTCAGCATATAAACCCTGAAAATAACAGCATAACATCATAATGGGAAACCTGACAGGCCGTTAAATACAGCTGTGCAAATGGCACTGCTATAATTCACAAGTGCATGTAGACAACATCACACCCTACAGCCTTTCAGTATCTGGTCAAAAGAGGAAAATACTGAAGTATGTAGCACAAAATGAGCACACTGGAAGTTGTTCACTTGACACCAGAGCACATAGTTGATAGGTGCTCCAGCCCAACACAGAGGTGGTTCTTTAGGACCTTTTTATGACCTCCCCCTAATTTATTTTTTCTGTGGCTTCAGTGTCTAGAAACTTCAGTTATGGGGGCTTCAGTGAAGAATGAAGGTATTTACACAGGTCATTTTACAAGTATTAAATGAGATACAGGTAAAGAAAGATGGATAAAGTAAGTTCAAGGCAACAGTTTGGAGGCTGGGAGAGAATTAAACAACCAGGAGTAGACACCTGTGTCAGGAGGCTAGTCTGCCTAGTGTCCCTATGCTGTTCATTAAAAAAGAAAGGTGTTCCTGCAGATCCTTTGGAGAAACCCATGTCCTTTGGCTCACTAAAATGGAAGTGGTACAGGTGCCCCAACAGAGAAGCAACAGCAGGCAACAGGATGGGCAATGTGGACTTGGCATACCTCCTTTATGTGCATTACCAGATTTTCCATTTCAAAGGCTCATTTAATAGAACTGAAGAATGTTACATGATTTTTTTGCAATAAAATTTTGGCATTATCTCATACTATGTTATAACTTCAGAATTGAGGAAGGAATAAGAGTGGATGTATGCAGGCCAAGGAATAGCCAATTGCACAGCCACTGTGCTTCAGTTTAAAAACAAACCCAGAGGTTGAAAAGCACTAACATTAAAACAATGACCTTTCAATCAGATGGTGAGGAGATGGAATTTTCTTCCTTGCTTACATGAAATACTTGGCTCACATTGAGTTTAGTAATGTCTCTGAAATCCAGGTGTTACTTTGTTTCTACACTAGAATAATTAGAAAGCAAGTCTGGCTGAAGTAGTCCCTACAAAAGCCAGCCACTGCCAGTTTTGAAAATCCTAGGTTATTACTTTTGTCTGAAGATAGGTCCCACTGAAAACAGTGGGATTTGCTTAGTGAGACAAGGGCTACATCCCTCGAATAAGGACATCAGAAGCTTATTCTTTAAAAAATAAAAATCAGTATTTGCAAGGTTGTATTCCTTTTCCAATGGTTTTATTTAAAACCATCTCTTTCCAGTGTCTAACCGGAGTGAAATTGCTTATTTACACAGCTATGCAGTGTAGCCTCCATCTCTTTCCTTCTAGAGTGTTTACACTGCAATTGCATTAATAACATGCTTTTTGAGGATGTCGCTTTTTAATACTGTATCCTTTGTTTCTCATGGAGGGGGAGGGGCTGAATGGAAGGAATAAACCTTTGTACCTGGGTTCATGCTAGTGTTAACACAGCACTAACAGGTATAGGATGAATAGGATGCTCAGTTCTGAGAGGAGCTGCTCCTTCAAATCTCAGCCAGATGTGGTTAAAGCCATACATACCATGGGCCAGCTGCCCTTCTACAACATGCAGATAGGAATGATGGCTAATTCCCAGCTTTAGTCCTAATTTAGAATTGCAGGAATTAGCTGTTCTGTGTGACTCACAGAATATAGCATACAACATAGAGAAAGCATCTCAGATAATGTAGTCAACCTTTCTGTATTTTCAAACTAGGCTACATAGGCCATGGCTACAGAATACCCATTCACTATTGCATGTCAAGCCATTTCCCAGGAGTGAGGTCTGATTCCATTTTGCTTTTCCTATCCAGCAGTTGGGCATCTTCAAATGGCTTTTCTTCCCAGTCTTAAATTAGGCTTTCTTAAAATAAAGAAATAAGTGACTGAAGTGTAATAGGATATGTCCGAAACACTTACATTGCATGGCCTTGGCAGGCTCTACTATCCACATACTGACATCTTTAGAATTAGCTGGTATTTTAATGTGCATTTAAAATTGGTTAACAGGAACATAAATTAAAGTGATAGCCTTCAAGATTTTATTGCTCATTGTAATTTCATGTTTATGGGCTTATTGTTTTGTGACAGGACTTGTGGCTTTTTAGTTCTGGGAAGTATAGCAGTAAGAAGATGGTGCCTCACTTGGAGCCTGGTGAAATCAATGGAGGTCCTTCGACTTGACATGAACAGGCTCTCTCTCAGGGCCATAGTCACACAATTCTCACTGTCAACTGCTTTGATTTAGTTTCCCGGTTAATGATGCTGTCCAGTGCAAGTTCATTTTTAGGTAGAATTTTAAATTATGTATCCCAACTTATTTTACATTATTTTTCACGCAACTCCTATACCTAGTTTAAGTAA
>VYZV01041755.1:1223-12590 GCA_013401275.1 Pandion haliaetus
AGGAAGTAGGAGGCAGGAGGAACACTTTTTGACATTTTTCATCTTAATGAACAGAGTAAAACTCCTCTTGCTTGCTAAAGCAAAATGACCTTTAGATAGACATACTTGGAAGTTTGATTTTTCTGTTCTTCATAAAAAAAGAACACGCCTATATAACTGCTTAGCTTCACCATTCATGCACATATCAGTATTTTTCCAGTAAAAAAAGAGTTGGGTTAGGAACTGAAGAAATGAGACAATGGAGCTTTTTATTTTCCCAGCTGGAATGTTAGGTCCTGCTAGTCCTCATATGCATCACATGGTTCAAGAGTATTATTACTTTTGTATGGCATGTTCCTAAGGTAATTGCTCTTTGGTGACAGAGCAGGTGTGGGAAGACAGGTGTTGGGTGCAACAACCATTACCTCATTAGTCCTGTTGCTGCCTCCTGGAAGACACACAACTGCTGTCTCAGAAGAGCCTCAAATGCTGTAGCACCCTTAATGAAGTTGAACCTACTGTTAAAAACAGAATGTTAGGACTGGCCAACTGACAACGCTACCCACTGAGATAAGGTAGAGAAAAGCTAAAGAAAGAGACACACTGGCAAAAGAATAATTTCTGGGGTAGCCCTTTCCTGTAAGTACAGCTTCGTTAAATAAGGCACCTGCAGACAAGAGGAAAAATTTGAAGTCTATGGTGAAAACTCATATGATACAGGAAAATATTGTTGTATAAAGCAAGTCCTGCCCACAAATCGACCAGATGCTCCTGTTCTTATAATCAGTATTATGCTGGGAATGCCGTGGCTCTGGCTTAATGTTAGAATAAGCCTGAAAGCTTGCTTAATACAGAGCCTTGCAAGGAATGATTTCCAGAAGTACTATAACAACAGGACCTCAGCATCGAACCAGCTACGTACGAAAACTAGATCTACTTTTTATCACTGTATTAATTTGCTTGAAGGGATTCCTGCTTCTAAATTAACTTTACAGGATGATTCACATTCATGCTCACCACTCCCACTTATTTTCCGGACTTCATATAGCACATGTAACATTTTTAAAACATTAACTTCCATAGACTTTCACCTGCGTTTGGTATTCTGCCAAAATATTTTTATTAGCTTTCATCATAGCTAGCAGTAAAAGCGAACCTGACAGCAAAGAGTCCAAACTCCAACTTCCAACAGCAAATCCCATTTTAGCAGCCGATAACTCTTGTTCACCTTCATGCTTAAACTTGAAGTTTTGCATGAACAGCTGCACACAGATGAACTGACTCTTTCCTCTGGATTTCGCACATCCTACATATTGATACAATATAAAAAGAAAGCCAAGTTTGAAGAAAATCTGTTCAGCAATTCTGAAGAAATAAGCTTTACACTACCAAAACACAGTCGCAAGTAGCTGTGGTTCACTAATAAACATGCCTCTTATCTTTTCCCAGTCCTGCCTTATTTCCTATCAGAGGTAAGAATCCCATTAAAAGATATTTTCTACATCTCTTCAAAGAGACAGAGGAAGAAAAGAGAAGGAAATAATTATCAAAGCATTTGTCTTAAATACTACTGTGAACAAGTAAACAAAGCCTGCAAGTAGCATTCATCCCATTTGTTACACAGGTCCCCTCATCACAATGTTTCCCCCATCCAAAAAGCCTAGATGAACATATGCTTCATCCAGGCTCAGTAGCAGGTCAGTATCAACATTCTAAAAAGAGTTTTGAGCTGATTCCTCCTATGTAAGCTGTTTAACAACAGAAAGTAAGTTTCTGTGAGAAGGATAATTTCTAGCTAATAGACTAAGAGGGGTTATGACTGTTCCACTGATTACCTGCAAATGCTTGAAAAGATCTGAATAGGTCAGTGTTACTTTACACTTAAAGAAGTATTTTACTTTTCTTTTTTTGTGTTTTCCTTTAGCAGTTAATGTTTCATATACTGAATTAACCAACTTAAAGATTTTTGAAGAATCCTAGAAGAAGAACATATGCTTTGTCTTTCAAGCAAGCAAAAGCTGAACCAAAAGAAGGAGATTATTCTTTGGAGACCTTGAAAAATTGCCAGAAAATTAACCTCAGGACTAAGTATTTGCACCACAGGAAATGCCAGGATCTAAGGATTTTATTTTTATTTTTCTTGCAATAATTAAACGTGATTTCAAGGTTGGTCTGCCTTACTTTTTTTAAAGTTGTAGTAGGCTTCACAAGTATATCTGGAAACAAAAACTGGCAAGTTTTATCAAATGAAATAAAAGATTCCTTACTGACACCTATGGCAACAAGCACATAAAAAAAAAAATGTTATCAATTCAAAGTGAAAGCTAGATATTTTCTTTTATTCATTACTTGGCCATCTTTACAGGTCCACAGCAGAAGAGAATCACCAGACAACTCAATGAACTCCAAAACTAAAGAAATCAATCAAAAAAGTTTAATTATGCTACATAAAAATCTCTGCTTTTTTATTACATATAGGGAGAAATTAATGCTAAGTGCTTCTGGAGATGATGATGAGATAAACAGGAGGACACTTTTACGGATGTTTTAAAACTTATTTACTTTTTCTTTTTATAGATAATCTATTAATTGTTAAGGGTTTAACCATTACATTTTCTCCTACAAACTACCAAAACCAGACACTACCCAGCAGTTTAAATAACATATGAAAAAAGCTGCATCTATTTAAGAGCTACAGAACTCATAGGACAGCGGCAGTAAAATATAAAAAAAGACAAGAGTTAAAAATCCTACTGCAAGAATATTAACTGTAATAAAAGAGAAGACATTAAAACCAGCAGCTAGTTAGGTGCCAGGACATAATAGAACCCATAAGGATAGGCAAAGAATGATGCTAAGTTAGGGAGAAAGAGTCTGTTTTCAGAGAAGAACTTCCTGACAGACACCACAACAAAGCAACATGAACGGTGACTGTGTGGTCCCCTTCTCGTAAATAAATCAGGCGTCAAAGGTTGATCTGCAGTTAATAAGAGGCCTAAGCCTTCTCCAAGGATTTGTAGTATTCTGTCAGCACAGTCCAAGCCTTAGGAGCCATGAAGCCTTCCGGCGGGTTTTGTCCTTCTCGAGCCAGCTTGCGCATGCGGGTCCCCGATATAAATTCAAAGTCTTCATGGCTGTGAGAGTAGGAGTGGGGGCAAAGGTGGAGAGGGAGAGGAGCAAGGGGGGAGGAAAAAAAGAACATATTTTAAAAGCAGGCAAAGTTGCTTGTATTCCTTCCGCTTTCTTGATACTTTATAAATTTCTTCTTGGGAGTATAAATGCTATATAGCAACTGTCATTTCCAGACATTTGGCCAGCAATGCCAGTAAATCTCTAGAATATACACCCTCTACAATATTCAGCTTAGGTAACTCCTATGGTTTAGCAGCATGGTCCAACTGATCTCCTGTAGACTGAATTGAGTCTGTGCTTCCATCTAGCCTGGCTCACTCTCTATGAGGAAACAGGGAACTGCTGTTGAGAGAGTAACATCTCCTCCACCTCTTGTCTCAGCGCTCTGTCAAGCAACAGCACCCATCCTATTTTGCACCTCGCCCTTGCCACAGAAGCAGATCAGCCCTGGTTGAAGGTTCCAGTGCTGGTTGGAGAAGGTAATTTCAGTGCCACTAGTGAATGTGAAATAAGAACATTGCATGAAATCTTAGTGAATGACATTTTGCAGAACAGGGAAAGTAAAAGCCTCAGAGTCTAGAGGCAAGCTCCACAGCTGGGGCACTGCAAGCCACCGAGCATGCATACACCTATATATGACTATCAGTAATGTGGCACATACAGTTCAAAATAAAGAAAAAAGCAGGGGAATAATAAAAATACTTTCCCCTAAAGATGTTTTTCCTTAAAAAACAGAATTCAGTTGGACAAATGCACAAATGAACCCAGATCAGGATTGTTTATCATTGTTAACATGGCAATCTAAATTAATATTAACTTCTCAGGTATGTGGTGATAAGCAGCAAAAGCTCCATAAGTTAAACTCTTATTCCTCACAGGACTGAAACAGTAAAAGAAACACAAGAATGCCAGAGTTCTACCAAATGCGCCAAAGGAAAAATTACTTATTCTTAAATTAAATATGCAATTTTACTTACACCACTTGCTCAATTTGCAACATGTATGCGTTACTCATTCTTTACTTGTCTGTTTAAAATAAAAGCCAAGTATTGATCTCAGATGCATGTGCCTTAGATAGAAACAAGAGCCAAGTGTGCGCATCAGAGGGCAGAACTTGGCTCTAAGTGCTGAGCTATGCTCAGTAGGGTATGGAAGTAAGCAAGACGCAGAAAGCATTCCACAGTTCCCTTTCACAAAACCACTAGCCCCACAACTTTTTGATTTTGATTGTATACATTTACAGAGCAGCGCTGCCATACATGCTCTTTTCTTACTGCTCTCAATTCAGGACTGTGGGTTCCTGAAGCGTCACAACAAGGCAAAACCCCCTATTGTGCTTCAATTCTGCAAAATATAAATTACATAAAAATGAAAACTTGAAGTTGATCTAAGCCCACGGGAGAAAAATTTATGTCACTGCTATTTATAATACCTGAAAATTTTCTTGCTTGGCAGAGAGATGCCTACTGTTCACTAACACTGCTTGAAGGTAACTTGCATTCTTTGCAAAGAACTGTTTCTATAAAATATATGTGGAGAAGTGATAAGCCTCATTAATTCTAGCAAAAAATACTAAGTCTTCAGATGATCAGGAAGGGCTATACAGTTTCTCCATGAGTGGTTTTCTCCACAGCGTGGTAGCAATACCAAAGTTTGGACATTAAAAAAAAAAGTTAGCTGCTTTATGCCCTCTTTGTCTGTTGTTTTCAGAAAAACACTGAACTTCCTCCCATGCCCTACAAGTGAAATAAAGGTACTGAGACATATAAGTTTGCTTCAATAAGACCCCTAATTCCTTTAGCTGCTTCTTATCCCTAGCTGCACAAAAAGCAGCTCTAGAAATCAGATACCAAGAAAGAGTGAAACATGAAAAGAAGCTAAGGAGTTCTATAGAAACTATAAGAAAAGGAAAGAAAGAAAAACATGAGTGAGAATCATTTAAGAAACATACCACATTCAGCATCTCATAACATTTCTAGACATATTTTAAAAATACTATTTAAAAAGTACAAAAGTACTAACGAGGCCCTCTAATTATCCCAAACTTGTCTTCTGAATGGATTTTTCTTTAAATAAAAGCAGACAAACCAACCTTAAAGAGCAATCTCTAAAGTGATTCAAATGGAGCTTTGGCAACATATACTGTATGTTGAAACAACACAGTAATTTTTGCCTTTTTAAAAAATTACTGCATTTGCAATTTTACTGTTTCCAGTTTAACCTCCACTTTTATACCTAAAACAGAGTATTTGAATAACCACTCAATACTCATTGTCTTTACTAATGGTAAAAATCAAATCTCTTGAATATCAGAAACTGAAATTTCCACTAAGCAGAAATACCTTATCAGTTCCGGCACTGTAGTGTGATGTGAACCATGAGCATTTTGAAATAAAACATACCAGTATGAGTGATTTGCTTTTGTGGAAAAGCAAAACCAGAAAGGAGAGTAAAGTAAATTTTGTTCATAGTGAATTTTGAGGATATTAGGAGTTACTCTACACAAAATGGATTTGAGCAGAACATGCGAAAGGGAAACATTTGACCATTAAAGCTGCTATGAAATATAAATTCCAAAGCCATCCAAATTCCATTCTCAAGTGAGATTTGGAATGACTGTCAATGAAACTTAAATCCCATGCTTAGAAAAGGCTTGGGTTAAGTGACTTTGAAATTTTTATTCAGTGGCTGCTGGAATTAGCTTTCTTTGAGCCACAGTGTATGTTAGTAAATGCTTGTAACATTGATTTGACCTTTTACTACCGATTGAGTTTGACTAGTATTGACATAATATTTGGTGCCAATGCAATTAAAAGCATTCTCAAAAAAAAAGGAAAAAAAGGCAGAAATAAATCCACAACAAAAACTTGTCAACATAAAACCAGTCCTGAAACATACTACATTGAGACTGGTATTTGCTCCATGGCATAGCATCCTAGAACCCTGTTACACTCACAGTGTGGAAAAAGCCTTACATACACACACTGTGAAACCTTACTTATAGAGGACAGGGCTAGGCAGACAGAAAATACATAACTTTGCTGTGCTCTCATATAACTAGCAAAAGGAGAAAATGAATCTTTTCTTACACTTCAGACTGTGCCCTCCTTCCACACACAGAGCTATATGTATATACAGACACTCACAGATGCACAAAATAATATTTTATATTTGGAAAGCAGTAAGTGATTTGTTCAGAATAACATAGAAGCAAGTTTGTGCTGTTAATTAATCTTCAAACTATTCCAGTAACTGAGCATCAGACTCAAAGGACACTAAAACCATGCACAGATGATGAAGAATTCATACACCAGTTCTTTCCTTTCTTTCCTTTACAAAGACTAATGTTTTAACCTGTTAAATGGATTTCCCTTTTTTGTGCATTCAGTAGTTAATTTTTACTATAATACCACAAGTGACCCCAGCAACAATGATAGCCCTTTAAACTTTGTTATGACCTCAAACACTCTAAGAGGAGTGTGTGAGGCTAAGATTTTGAAGACCTTACAGTTCTTGTGACAAAACAAAGTTATCATCACCAGTCTGCA
This sequence comes from Pandion haliaetus, assembly GCA_013401275.1. Taxonomy (NCBI): domain Eukaryota; kingdom Metazoa; phylum Chordata; class Aves; order Accipitriformes; family Pandionidae; genus Pandion; species Pandion haliaetus. The sequence goes on from VYZV01041755.1 coordinate 7,883, forward strand.
AGTGGGAAACAACTGCATGAAGATGCCTGCAGTCCTACAGGAAACTGTCATCTCTCTGAGGTGTCAATACAGTACCTTAATACAGTGACTGAGTAGAATATTTTTTCCACTTCAACAATTATTCCTTACAGGTTTAAGCTAAGTATAAAATATATTACATAATTGATTTTTCACTTGGGACCACTAAAGATCAGTCATAATCTTGGGGAAACTCGACCTTCTGTTAGGGTATCTGGCACTGTGCGAACTTCTTGGAACTCCCATCCTCTGTGGAGGGCAATGTCTGGTGCTCTCAAGGTCTTAAGAAATTACTCTTAAATACAAGACTCATGACAAAAGTACAGACCATTCATTCCTAGTTTTGCCTATTTATAAAAATATGGTTTTTGGAAACAAATATATGGATATAAAATGATAACATGACTCACCCTGGTCTGGCTTCAAAACCACTGCCATGTTCTACTCAACTGGTAAAATTTAGATCTGATTAATTCCTAGGACAATTCATAGACTCCTTATCTGGGGTTCAGTCCTTCAACAATTCTCAAGTATCAAGTCATGACTTATACCGTAACTCCTTCAGGAACAGAACACTGTCCCTTATAGTGTCAAGTCTTTGTTATGTCAGTCTACGCTATGCCTTGGGAATGCCCCATGATGCTGAATGAAGCAGCTAGTATCAGCTAGGTTCAACACCTAACTGACCATGAACAAACTCTTTGTGAAAGTAGAACATAACAACATGATTAATACCAACATATGCAAAGCAAATCCTTTATGTGCTGTGAATGAAATTCCTTCCTGAACTGGCAGGAGGGCTTATGTCTTCTGAGCTGCTGTATGTAGTGTTTCAATGTATCCTAAATGTTGTACAAGTGTTAATTGAGAAACCATATTTCACATGGCTAAATTAAGGAGGACAGTCAAGTGTGCTTATCTCAGCCTCTTACTATCACTTTAAAAATCAGGTATCACACCAAACAGATTTGGGAACAGTATGTATTTAGTTGGAACAGCTATCCTGTAAGTATGACTTGATGGTATTAAAGCAGTCATGACAACCATATTAAAGGTCCTGGGAATAAACTACATAAAGTTAAAATCTCCCCTCTTCAGATACCCATGCTTCATTTACATTTTACAGAAGGCATGAACAGTCTGCTCCAGTAACCTTACTTACGGGTTTCTTTTAGCCAAAATGATCTCATCAGTTTTCTTCAGGACAAAAAAAAAAAAAAAAATCCATTTTTCCAGACACTGCTGTGGCTTTTTTAATTACCAGACTAATTTCCTTTCTTAATTGAGTTTTTTCTCAGCAGCAGTCTGTGGCTTCATTTTATAGGACTGATCTTCTGTAAAGACTTGGGAATCTCTACTCACCCAAACAACTACTATTATTAAGCCACCAATCCCAAATTACACTTGTCTGTGGTAACTGTTTAAGAGGCCTTTTTGGCTGAAGAAACACACTAACTGTTTTTCTGAAAGGATTTCAGCATTGGGTAGGGATCTGGGGGCGTGGGGTGGTTTCTGTTGGTTGCTTGGTTCTTTGGGTTTTTTTTCTTTACCCTTCCGTCTAATAGTGGTTCACAGATCAGACATTCATTTGGAATTACTCCATTATAACTAGAGTTCTACCTATAAACTTTTCCAAAACATGTTTGGACATATTCAATTATTGATGCAAAATTCTATGAAATCTAAAAGGGTAGAAACTATGATAAGCAAAGGACTGTACCAATATTCATACTAGTTTCTATATGTATTATTTCTTCAGAATTCTGTGCAAGTGGAAATGCTCAAACTTCCCACAGAAACTTAGATTAGGCTTGCTATCTGACTTCAGCAACAATAAAAAGGGAATTTTTTTAATTATCCTTATTTTGACTAAATGGAAAATAACTTGAAGTTAGCTCTACCTGTGCTGTTATGCACCACCTCAAATGCATTCCTCAAATCCCTTTCCTAAATCTTAGTTTTAGACACATCTTTTTCAAAAATATGTTTTAAGGCTGTGGTTCCATGAGGTGCTACACCTAGTTGTGAGATGTCCAAGAAACAAATTAAAAATTCTCATGGCTTCATGAGGTAAAATACAAATCTAGTTTCAAGTCATTTGGTGTTCACAGGTCTTAATGTTTTAAAGGGTAACTTTAGTCAAACAATTTATATGAGTTAAACTTTGTGCACCACTCCGCAACTACAACTGCTGTGCAGCTAGCATGAAGGCTTTCACATCAGTCTTTTCTTACGCCCTTTCCTCACACACAGTGCTCCATGATTATCCCTGAATACAACCAGGATATCTCTGCCTTTCCTTATAAGCAGGGGTACGTGTAGCTACACCTGCTGCAAAGTGACTTCAGCTCCAACACAGCACCACAGCAGTTCAACATTGTTAACCAGCAGTGTGAGGCCCTGACACTCGTGAGTTAACAGTCATGTTCTCCAGACTGTTCCCAAGCCAGGGACAATACCAAGTCTACTAAAACTCCAAGGTCAGCATGCATTCTGGAGGACACTAATGGAATTGAGAAACAAACTTAACTTCTATATCAGCTCCAGGAAACTGCACTTGCGTGGACACCTTTGGGATCTGAAGACCTTAAGAACAATGACCTCTTAGAATCACAGGCAGCATGCCTGAGAAGTAAGGGCCTTTGTTACTAATTTGGAGGCAGGGCCAGTGGTAGGCTTTTTGATGCTTCCCAGGCTTGCCACCAGCTCATGAGCAGCTTAGCCACAGCAAGGTATGACACAGTTGCCCAGTATCTTATGGTACATAGCTGACCAGTACCAACCCAGCATGTGAAAACCTACCCCCACAGGCATACATGGAATGCTATCAGCAAGTGTTACATCTTTCTTATAAAAGCTGAGCATGAATGTTTAGAGATGTCACAAGCAAAGCAACTCTCTGCCACTGCTAATGGTGCAGCCCCAGCTTGTCAGACATCCTTCTGACAGTTGGATCAAGTTTTTGGTAGCCTCTCACCACTAGCCAAAGGTTCATCCCCCACCATCCCCATGGCTTGGGATTGCCTTCAGAAGCAGAAGGATAATTCACTAATGTCAGCAAAGAGCCCAACTGCAATAACCTCTGCACGCCTTTGCTGCCAAGCCAGGTGTGGGTCCAACTCTGCCAAATTGGAGAGACACCCAAGATAGCAGATGGTGTCCAATATGGCTTCTCACAAGCACCTCCCCAGATAGAGGAGTCTAGGAGGCCTGAAAGAATAGAAGAGATGACTACAGGGAGAGAATAACTACTTCCAGCAGCTAAGACACACAGCTCAGCTATAGCTCAGTCCAAGGGAAACCCACTTGCCATAACCTTCCGTGCATCTATTAGTGATGTAAATTCTTGAATTGCCTAGTTAGCTGTGAAGTCTCCAAGCCTCAAAGAACTGCTAAAGGTGCAATAGAAATCAAGTTATTCATATCCAGAACAAGTCAGAAGAATGCTTCTATGCATACATCCCTCTTCTCCATATTTTCATGCTGTGTTTTTCACTAGGTAAGTCGTGAGCTCAGCAAAGATTTCCACGAACATCACTAATTCACACCCAAGGGTCTTCCACCAGTACTGATCCTCTCATATTTCCAGGCAATCCTCTGTCCCCTGCCATCCTCCTTACAGAGTCAAACACCACATGGTCCAGGAGTCTGCCACATTTTCAGCATTACACAGACTATCTTGAAATGCAGCCAGCTGCACCCACCCAAGCTCTAACTCTGGTGCCTACCACAGTGTTCTGTCTATGGCAAGCAGGAACAGTAACATCTCTCTCTTCAAGGAGTCTGCATGTGTCTGCATTGCCATCTAGAGGATTGCTGCCATGCTCCAGTCCACCCTGTAGTTTACAAACAGCATCTAGGGAAGGATAGGACATATGGTCTTACATTCTGACAGCAGCAGGGCAAAACTGCACACTAATAGCAGCAAGGTCTCTTTCCCAAGACAGTGAAAGAAACAGAAGAAAAATGCCTCAAACCAAAGGGTGCCCACAGGCATGATGGAAGGATAATAGGGTGTGCATTATGCAGTCTGTGACAAAAGGCAAAACCTGTTATCACAGGGATTTTTTTTATTGTTTGCTCTGGCTAGTGACAGAGGTACAACTTTACTCTCCTTGATCTATACCAACTGTATCCTGCTAAGAGTACAGTATCAATGATCACAGAATCAATATTCTTCTGCAAAGATTTTCTGTTCCGTGCAATGGGAATTCTGGCCTCTCGTATTGCTACTCCCCTTCTATTCCAAATTATTAAGAAGTGACACACCAGTATAACTATTTCACTTTAATCTTTGTATATTGATCTTCTAAAACTTGCTGAATTACTTGGATGACAAACACAACAAATACCCATAGTATCTACTATAACAGCCTTTTGAACGTGATGCTACAATGTATACAGGTTTGCATAAAATTAGCAATATTTACATCACGATCTAGTTACTGTGCACAGCAATGAGGACTTCTAGATGCATCTCAAATAATGAAAGGCACAAAAGTAGTGAAGTGTTCAACAGCTAGTTAAAAGGCAATAAGTTTAGGAAAAGACTTAGGTGTCATATATGTTAGAAGTATCCTTTCCTCCTATTTTATTCCTCCTAATGAGAATACCATATGTATCAGGTCATAGGTCTGATCTGATGCTACTGTTCACAGCTTCACTTGAGGGAAAAAAAAAAAAAAAAAAA
>VYZV01041756.1:1629-61078 GCA_013401275.1 Pandion haliaetus
CCTTTTTCCCCAGAGTCTTAATATATTCTAGCTATATCAGCCTTTAGTATTTAGATTAAAATTTGAAAAGCAGCTAGGTTGCAAGTGTGAGCAAATAAATTGTTCAGAAATTAAAAAATACTACTCATACAGTGTTCACCTACCTAAGCAAAAATGCAAAAAAAAATAAAAGCCTGAAAATTTATGTGTGTATTCAGAAGCGTTTCCCCTCTAAAGCATAAATGATATTTTGCTAGCTCATTTTTAAACTTATTTTTCACAACTAACACCAGCTTCTATCTATACACATACAGAGGAATACACGCACTGAGCCTGACTATATTAGACCATATAAGCACTTCTAATAACTGTGCTGTCACTGATGCGCTTGTGAAGTTTTCTAAGTTCACACACACTATAACCATAATATTATGGTCCTGGATTTTCGCCCATCTCATAGTAACTTGGCAATTTGCGTGCATTTCCATGTCACTCAAAGAGTTCACTGGGCAATAATTAATTTTCACAACTACAACTTGTGCAAGTCTAGGTTTGACAGTTTCAGTTCCTAACTTTCTCACAGTTATGTGTCCATGTTCCCTTGTTTAAGAAGAGCAACAATGGTCTTAAACAGGTAAAGGTTTACAAGTTAAGAGGAAAAGCTGAAGATAAAACCCCATGAAACATAGAAAGATACAAATAAAATGGGCTTCTGTGAAGAATTAGTTCATCTGGGAGCCCATTTGCCATGCAGGGATTTTATCCTCTTACTAGAGGTCAAAAGGTCTTCTGTCAGGAACAACTTTTTTGTGATTCTGCTATGGGCTTGTTCTGTGACCATGGCCAATTCTTTTGGCCTTACTGACACAATCCCCTAATCAGTACAGTGGGGACAATTTAGCTATCTAGCAGAAATATCCTAAGTATTCATAAATTTATTGAACAATGCATAGAGATAAGAAATGATCCCTGGATGCTAAATGTTACCCACATCACATTTAATCTCCATTTGATTGCAACAGTGAACATCTAAGTACTATACTTAGAAATACGCTACTCTTTCCTTCCACATTTAAGTAAAATGGTATATTGAAGGTAAAAGTTCACTTTCAAAGTAAGTGGCATTTTAGTTTTGCACACAGGGAAATCGAAGAAGTCTGACCTCCTCAGCTGTGATCCGATTGTGTTAGAAAGTTAACGTCAGATACACTCGAAATGGGCTGAGAAGCACATGTAATTAACTGCTTGCAACTGGGTTATGGAGGGCTGGGATAACTGAAACAGAGGTGCCTTGCACCAGGATACGTGTGGTCTCACGTCACCCACATGAAACATAATGTACCATGAGAATATTAAAATGATAAAATGTTCAATATGAATATGTCTGAGATGTATAGTTGATAAATGTACTGACTGCAAGGCATTAATAAAGACATTTCAGTGTGTGCACAATACCTGGACAAGGTAATTAAGCACTTGAGAAAGATGTTCTAGACACATGGCAAAAGTTGATATCCTCTATGAGAAGAGTCTATGTGCAGAGTTTTAAAACAAGTGGTGTTTTACAGGATCAAGATGATAATGGAAAATATAGGCAGGGACACAAAAAAACTTTACTAATGATCATATTTATGATCATTTACATATATGATGTAGAAACACAGCAAAACACCAAGATGTAAGCAGATTGACACATCACATGGTTAATAGTATACTTGCTCACTGGCTCACCTGCATGGAGCAAGTCACTGTTAAGGTGGTCTCCACTTTGGTAGCAGAGGAGAAATTTGGTACTTCATCTCCTTGGTCCTCTCAGTCTCTTCTTAAAGTATGTGTCTGGTAACAACTATCCTAATTACTCATCTACTGTCTTTAACTTCCACATGGCTAATGCGTGACAGGCAAGACAATGAAATCATCTTAATTTCAGGTTACCCTGTCCTGGTTTTGAATCAAAGGTTTTTGTATAAATACCAGTTTCAATTCAATATGAATAATATAAGAAATTAATGTAGTAAAATTCAGTCGGAGATCTTATCAGGGGAATCTGATATTTATTTACAAAATTTTGTTTACAAAAATCCCATCACACTCATTCTCATATAGATTTTGTTCATTCACATTTTCACACCCACATATTCATGAGCATCAAGATGTGCATGTCCAAGTGGTCTGGCCAGGATCACTTATGTGCATTAAAGAGGGTCATCCTGGGTTCTTCTTGATTGAAAACAATGAATTAGTTTTTTGACAGGGCTTATATGCTCTTTAAAAGTCAACAGGTGTTATAAGGTGGTCCTTTGCTTCAGCATGTTTCTTACTCCAGCCTCCATAAACCTTAGGCAAGGTTGTTGTTCAGAGGGTTTGTTGTGGGTTTTTTTTTCTTTTTGAATATAAGTTTGCAATATACACATATATATGTCTATAGCTTGTTTTTCTGTTAGGCTAACAGGAAAGCATAAGACACATCATGTGCTGTAACCTTGCTTTCATCTTTTTGCTGTTTAGGGTGCATGATTTTCTGCTGATGAGTTGTTTGTAGTGTGGTCTATTCAAAAAGCAGACCTTCTGATCTTGATGAAAAAAAAACGGTTTTGCTTAGTTTTATTGCTTCTGCTGGCATTGCTTAGAACAGCACTGCATTAGAGTGGAAGTCTAAGTAAATCTATGGCAAGGCTTTGGCAGTGTTACAGCTGGTTCTGGCAGTATATGTAGATTGGATATCAAGGGGAATTATATTCATATATTTTTATTTTTTCAGCTGTACTAATTAGACTTATGTTAGTGATTATGATTTATAATAACAGCTGGATTTTATTAATAATAACAGCTTAATAAATGGAAGAAGTTCTAAGAAATATTGGTTGTGACCTGTGTCTTCCCCAGCTTGATCCCTAAGGAAAATGGAATTTACAACAGCAGCCATTTGGGGACAGCTGCAAATGACTGTGTCTTGAAATGCCCCAAATGACCAAATTCTCTAATTGGCTTTTGAATTACAGTAGTCCTGACTGCAGTCTGTGCTACAGGACAGCTATTGGTTAATGAGAGAAGAAAGCCCTGGAAGGAGCAGCCAGCAGCTCATTCCTCTGCTTTCTTTTGCAACAAATAGACTTTGTGCTCTTTTTTTCACCAAATCTCTTTATCTATCAAACTTCTGAGTGTAAAGCCACAACTTATATACAAATTCAAACCAGCATGTCTGGACCAATTCCATACAAGAGCACTGGGAATTGTCTGGAAAGGTTTTGGAATAAGTCCTGGAAAATATTGGAGATAAACTGATACAAAATTTAAACCATAATGAATTAAATGCTGAGAATATAATTATTGACAGTCAACATGATTTACTGGAATATAAATCTTGTCAAGCAAATCTGATTTCACTGTCAGCCTTGATAAGATTATGGATTTGGTAAATAGAGCTGAAATTACATAAAGTATTTGACTTAATACCGTATGACATTCTAATGAAGGTTTGAATCACACAACAAGTAGATCATGAGTTGCCTAATGGACAGATGAGTTATTACTGAATTTTCTTTTATATGGTGTTCCTCAGAAATCCATATTGGGCATGATTCCATTCAACATTTTCATCGATGACTTGGTAATAAATATAAAGCACTACTGATAAAATGCACTGGAAGGAAGGTACACAAACCATACCTGTGGAATGACTGAAAAAGCATAGCTGACTGAACTTAAAACAATGTCTCAGAGCAAAGTAGTAGCAAAAGGTACTAATTTTACTAGTAAATGTGTAAACAATAGTAATGGAATAGTAAATACAGCTGTGGGATATTAGTTTAGATTTGTGTGATTAGTATTGTCATTGTATAAGATAAAGATATAAACTTTTCTTGGAGGGGAAGGTAATCATATAGTTGAACATGTGATACATTTGGCAAAAACCCAAACCCTAACAATAATGATCCTGAAATATAGTACTCAGTTTTGCTGTCTTTAAAATGGTGTTGAACAACTAGGCCAAGAAAAGCCACAGACACTGTGTCTGCGTTAATATTTAATTTGCATTAAAAGAGCAGTTTTAAAGTAAATCTCTTGATTCTGCCCTGTCACTGTGCTTTGGTTCAGACCACAGGGCCACCTCAGAGTGCACGGACAGGGCTGTGTCTGAATGTAGGGGAAGGTGTGTGCTGGGAATGCAGCAAGTATGGCAAATGCTGATGGGCACACATCTAGCCTAGAGCTTGCTTAGAGTAAAACTCCCTCAAATACCTTTAGTGCAGATGTTGGACCCCTCAGCAACTGTTTATCTACAAATCTAATCCTGTAGTCTTTCATAATGCTAATGTAGCCATAGTTAGAAATTGCACAAGGATTTCTTTCTATTTTATCAGACCTTGTTTTCCACCCCCAAAACCAAAACACACTGAAAAACCTCCCCCCCCGAAATGGTCTGTTCCCCCAAATTTCAAAGCTTTTATTTTCATACCAAAGCAAAAAAAATCCATTATCACAGGGAAGGATTATCATTGTGATTAGCTGCTGGACTGAAGTGTGGAGTGGAATGTAGAATGTTAAATTTTCTACCTGTAGAAATTAGTGCCTTTTTGGAAGATAAAGTTTACAGTTGTGCTTTAGACATTTATATATTCTTTGACTCAGTATTGGTACAACTGGTAAGCTGGAATTGTTCTGGGTTTGTGTGGCGAGTTTTTGGTAGCAGGGAGGGGGTGCAGGGGTGGCTCCTGTGAGAAGCTGCTGGAAGCTCCCCCGGCTCCAAGTCGGACCCACCTCTGGCCCAGGCCGAGCCCATCAGTGACGGTGGAAGCGCCTCTGCGAGAACAGATTGAAGAAGGGGAACCTGCAGGGAGTAGTGGGGGGATTGGAATGTGAGAGGAACCCCTCTGCAGATCCCGAGGTCAGTGAAGAAGGAGAGGGAGGAGGGGTGCCTGAGGAGGCTGATGGCCCTGCAGCCCGTGGGGAGACGGCAGGCTGTCCCCCTGCAGCCCAGGTAGGGGAGGGGGGGAGCGGAGGCCCCCCAAGTTGGCCATGACTCCATGGTAAAAACCGCGCTGAAGCANTGGGGAGACGGCAGGCTGTCCCCCTGCAGCCCAGGTAGGGGAGGGGGGGGGGAGCAGAGGCCTGCCAAGATGGCCGTGACTCCATGGGAAAGCCCGCGCTGGAGCAGTGTGTGACTGAAGATCGGCCCACAGAAAGGACCCATGCCAGGGAAGTTTGTGAGAAACTGCAGCACGCGGAAAGGAACCATGTTGGAGAAGTTGGTGAAGGCCTGTCTCCCGTGGGAGGGACCCCACGGTGGAGCAGGGGACGAGTGAGGAATCCTCCCCCTGAGGAGGAAGGAGCGGCAGAGCCAAGGTGTGGCAAGCTGACCCCCTAACCCCCCATTCCCCTGTTCCCCTGTGCTGCTGGGGGGAGGAGGGAGAGAGAACCGGGAGTGGAGCAGAGCCAGGAAGGAGGGAGGGGTGGCGGTGAAGATGTTCTGAGGTTGGGTTTCCCTTCCTAATATCCTTGTTTTGAATGGATTGGCAGTAAATTAAATTGACTTTGTTTCTTCCTCAAGTTGAGCCTGTCTTTTGCCCGTGACCATAAGTGGGGAGTGATCCCTCCCAGTCCTGGTCTTGACCCACGAGTGTTTCTTCATATTGTCTTCTCCCCATCCCACTGGAAGGGAGGAGGAATGAGCAAGCGGCTTCATGGTGCTTTTTTGCCGGCTGGGCTTAAACTACAACAGGTATATATATGATTGCAAAGTTTCTGGATAAATGTGTGGTTACCAGTAAAAAATAAGAATGTTACTGTTGGAATTGGTTTTGTGGAGACAAACAACTATTTAAGGTTAAGGAGCTTCAACGTTACTTCAACTTTTTGCTGGATGTTACTACCCTGCAATATGACTTTTTAACCACCAAAATTATTTTAAGCTTCTACATATGTTTAGTGAACCCTTTCTGAAAACATATACTTAACTGAAATCCAGAGCCTGCTTTTTCTTTAATCTCTTGCCATTACAAGTAAAGTACTATGAGAATGTATTGTTTAAAAGGAATTCAATAGGTTGTTTCAGTTTTTCTTTGGCTAGGATCTCTCATCACACTTGAATGTAAGCTTACAGAATGCTATAACAGGGGAAAAATACCCCATCTTTTCTAGTTATTTAATGTTCTGGGCAGCAAGTGGTGCTGCTGCACATAGAATAAAGAATGTTTCAAAAACAGAAGAAAATCCATACTGAGAAATTGTTGTCCTCTGTCTCAGGTAGAATTCATGTCTAAAACATAGTTATAGTGATATATGTCTAGAATACCACTAGAACAGTAGTATGTAAACTCCTTGTATATCAAACTCTTAGAGGTATTACGGAAACTCTGACTTGAAAAAGAAAAATTACCTTTTTTTTCTGAGTTACTTCAAAATTTGAAGTTATCCACAATGGACCTGTTAATTTTTAGTGTTTCTTATGTTAATCCATGATATATGCAAAATCTTAAGCAGCAACTGGGAGATCTTAATTAAAATCACCAGATTACAGTTTCATTTGGCAGAAAACTTGCTTCAACAGTGAAAAATTAATAATAAAATATTTAAAACTTAGCTGGATTTTAGTTGTAATATTTCAAACTATTACTCGCACTTAACTAGTTTTAGTGTTGGGGTTTTGTACTGGTACTTGCATAAATGATTGACTAAGATCTGAAACAGCTTTTTCTTCTCTTTTATTGTATGCTAACTTCTTATGGTCATAGAACATGGGATCAAGCATTAAAAATGTATATATATATACTGAGTTACCCAGGGGAACTGCTTCAGTGGCAGAAACATTTGCATACAAAAATATGTCCTGTTAATCATCCATGATATTTTGGTGTCTTGCTATTCCATACATTTAGATAGTAAGATATCAAATTCCTACTTGCAAGAGTGTTACTTGTCTGTTATTTGATATAGATACAGCTAAAAGGAAACAACACTTTTTTTTTTTGGTTATGCTGCCCAGCTAAATAATGAACTGCATGGTACCATTCCCAACTGTCCAAAAATGGCATTTCTTCACATTCACATGTATTTTGGTCTATGCTATTTCCACACAATAAGTTTTGGGGGTTTTTAATCTAATTTTTTTTTAAATCTACCAAAAATGACAAACTAGCTGGGGAATGGAACATGGAGCATAGAAAAAATCTGTGCCTGTTACTTTTTAGTACGCTCTTCATATCCATGTTGTCTGCTGTGTAAGGCCATCATAATGAATTTTTTTACCTCTGAAAGTTTATACAGAGGGGAGTCATTTCAAGAACAATGGTGAAAGAAATGCGAATATGATTTCAATTTTTAATGGACACTTGATTCAGAGCCATCAGGCACTTAAAAGTTCAAATGGAAAACACAACAGTGAAATTTCAGGGGACATTACATGCTAACAATAGGGGAATCTTCCTGTTTTCTTTTCCATTCAACTGGGCACTGCTTACCAGAGCAGCAGGAGAAGCTGTACAGTACCAGTTTCCAAGCCAGAGATTATAACCCTTATGTAACTCTGAAACTTACAAGTAGAAATGGAGAAAACATTATTGTCGTTGAACTGTGTCCAGAGATGCATAGGAAAATATAACACTGAACCTGTAAGAGCACAACAGATTAGGAATCCCTTCTGTAAAGCCTGATAATTAGGCTCTAGATCTGCCCCTTTGCACTATTTCTTTGCGTAGCACAACAGTTTCCTAACTGGAAGTTGTACATTTTCCTTGTGTTGTGTAGAGCAGGTATTGAAGAAGCTGTCCTTATTGAATATACTCCCCAAACTTCAGGTTTTGGGACATTCTCCTGAGGATGTACTCACATATTCTGCCTGACTGTTCACATTATAGAACTCTCCTGCCTTATTTTTCTACCAGAGTCTGAAAAAGGGAGTTACCCCCAACTGCTGTGCAGTTACTGCTTTCATTCCACTCTTCCTGATTTTCCCTTTTAGGATTGCTTTCATGACTGTATGCCTGTCTAGCAGGGCAAGAGGCCAAAGTGAATCCTTCAGGTTAAGTCCTTTATCTGTTATTTATTCATCCAATAACAACACAGATCCCTGTCTTTTCTTGGATATAACCCTCTTAGGTTACAGTAAGAGGGACTGTTTAAAAGAGAGGGACTGTTTAAAAGAGATGAACACATAAAAGAGAAAACATCAACAGATCAGATCTGTGAGAAAAAATACAAAACTATATAGAATTGCTGCATTATAGATAGATTGGGCTCGTTGTTAATAATCTTTCATTTCTAGATGATTTTCTATATCATATTTTCAGAGAAGAAGGATGAAATATCCCACTTTGTCAAGATGCGAGGGTTTGAACAGAAAAGATCTCCCAGGCATGTTTAGGTGTGTTGGTTGAATGAGCAGATAATCAAATGGAAGAAACATTTCACAACCAAAATATAAACAGAAATGACTGAAGTTGACTGCTGAGTCTTTTCATGAATAAATTACAGTCAAAGTGAATTTTTTACTGAGGAGGTGATCCCTAATCAGTTTTCACTATACTAGCTTGTGCCTCATTTTGTTTGTTGAATTCTGCTTGTCTTCCTTTTGAATTTGGAGTATGAACTCTCCCAGTAAGAAATAAACAATGAAATTGGTAACGAATAGTGGGAGTGTCTCCTCTTTAGTATTTATTCTTACTGAATTGTTGTCACAATATGACTCTGGGTTTTCCAAGTACTTTTTTGGAAGTAAGAAAAACAATTATTCTTGGTAAATAATGTTACTGGTCATATCCCTGTCTTTCTAATATATTGCCAACATTTTGCAAGACACAATACCTCACAAAGCTCTGTCCTGAGGCAGAAAGTGCCTCATTCAAAGTTATTTTGACCATCGATGGCTCAGGTAGATCCTACCTATAGTTTATGACAGAAAACTCCAAGGAGTAACAGCAGCTTAGGATGGTTTTGGTCAATATTCATGTGTTGGAAGCTTCTGCTTTTCCTCCAACCCACTCCCAAAACCAGAAGGAACAAATTCTTCTGGAATGAAATAGCAGGAAACTTATGCATGACTCCTTCACTTGCTTCCTGCACATGGGTTAATAATTTCTCTGTTGTTAAGGGAGAAATAACACCCAACAGTCAGCATAAAAACAGAAAAGTTTCAGTCTCAAGGGGAAACCACTAATGCAGGTGAGAGGAAACAGCACAAAAGCCCCCAAGCATTACAGTGAAAGGCTTCAGACGAACACCATGCTTTATACAACCGCCCAATGGGTGCTCCCGTAACTCAAGACTGTGGCACTCCTGAGGAACATAAACAGGTTATCTTTTCTCCCTTTGAAAGGAATGTATATGATTCATTGCCCAGGTGTAGGTCAAAGAACCTCATTAGCTTCTTCCCTTTTCATCTACTTTCCTCCACTGCTCGTCTTACCCAAATACATAAGGATACCTATATGTTTTTTGTATTTCTGCCACTATCCTAAGGATCAGGTTGGTTAGATTTACTTACCCTTTCTTAAATAATGTTTGGAAGAGACGCAGTATTGAATAAAGGCATAATTTTCATTGCAAAAACAGTCATAGTGATAGATTGCAGTAGTTTACAGGATAAGGAGAAAGCTAAAATGCAATTTAAATAAAATTCTTTAAGCTCACCCCTCAAAGAAAAAAGAGCAAAAGAGTGAGAGCGCTAACATTACCCTAACTTTGGAGTAAAACTTGTTAATTAAAGGTGAAAATGGAAGAGACTAACAGAAACTGAGACAGACTTCCACATAAAGGAGGGTAAAATAATATATTTAATTGTTGTTTTAGCTTATTGAAAGACTGCTATCCATAACCGTAATGTGTGTGTATCTGTTGTGAAGATATGTCCTACTGACTCACAGGATTAATGCTTCTCAAATCTCTCCAGTCTTATCTGTTTGAGTGGTGTGGATTTTAACATCAAAATTGCAAGTGGAATGGTTCTGTCTCCTCAGAAAGTGTTGAGTTGTTAGTGACTAACATGCTCTGATCTAAGGCAGCCACAAATTACATCCCTCAGTGTAGTTTGTTCTAGTAATCACATAAATCTTGACCACAGATGCACTATTCACTATAGCTAAATTCCAAAAAATCTGCAGATGAAAGAGGGCACTTGATCACCTAACCTGAGCACTTGCACCATACAGACTATGGAATTTCGCTCAAAAGTTTAGGAATCAGATTCATTACTGCTGGTGTAGCCAGTGTGGACATACAATTTTCTCTGGAGATCTGAAGGAGTGGAGAAGTGAGTGAACCTTTTGATAAAATATTCTGCGGTAAAGGTACCTCCACTACTTACCATTTACAGCTTCATTTCAAAATTCAAATAAGTCACTCTTTGATGACAGATAGAAATAATAGTATTTATTGTTTGTTTGCTTGCTTGCTTGTTTGTTTTTAGCCTCTAGCTCCCAACAGATCTTTAAGAAGATGCTGAGGACTCTGAGGGCCAGTCTGAGAGCTGAAGGACAGGCCTCAATAAATGGTGAAGAAGTGTCATAGATCAGTTCTAACCCCCATCATTTCTGTCTGACCCTATTTTGAGTTGTGCCTCATCTTTCTTTTGAGTCTTTATATGTCACAGGGGTTTACATAATTACAGGTATTTCTCATATTACATTTTTATATTGCAGTAGGACCTTGATGTTTCAGCTAGCACATGACCCAGTATGGTAGGTGCTATACAAATATATAGTGCTATAAATATTAGCATCTACATGAAAGATCCCTGAGAGGTCTGCTTTGACACACAAAAGATTCATTATTTCAGAAGTATGGCTTTCATGAATTATTTTAAATTGTTCTTTATAATTGAGCCACTTCAGTAGTACACTGCTTTCTAAACTAACTATGGATTGTAATGCAAGGAGTTTTTATAAGGTCACCTGCTATATGAAATCAGTCCTAAATATCAAAGACTTTGCAAAATGTTGCAGATGCACAACCCTGTGTAACAAAATCCATCCTTTTCCTTTTTTTATATACCTGTCTAAAGCAATTACTTGGTGTAAAAGGTCATCAGCAAAAGAAGCCTTTACTTGTGATTTTTTTCATGTTTGCTTTAGTTTTTTTATGTATAAACATGAGAATTGAGAGAGGAAACCATATTTCACCTCTCTTAACTTCAGATTCAATCATCTGATTTACAAAAAAATTAAAGTGGATTTATTTTCCCTTTGCAACTGCAATTAAACTTGAACAATGATCATATAAATACAGAAAATGCTTAAGGTCTTAATTCCAGATACCACATGTCCTGAGATGCAGAGATGCTTCTAATAAGGTTCTTTAGTTTTATGTATATGTATATATGCATATGCAATACAGTATTTGTGCACAAGTTCACAGAATTTAAGAAAGGTAAACTTACTTTCTGTTCACACTAAGTGAGCATGCACTTGTTCAGTGTATTTCCCTGAACTAGAAATACTTTAAAAGTAATCAAGTAGGGGTTCCAGGTTCAACTTTTGTATTAGACAGGGCTTGCAGTGTTTGGGCAGTTGGGGGCTGCAGGGTGCCCAGTGCAGGAGGACGGCATGACCCGTCCTTTGTCAGTCGCAGCCAAGTCCAGCCAGCTCTGACACCGGCGCAAATGCCCCAGAGCATGCCAAAGCTCCAGCCCATCATGGGAGCACCCACAGCACTGCGCCAGGACCACATGGCACACAGCTGGAGCCTCACTGCTGCATTAACTCGCCCAACTTTTCTCCTGGACCACATACTCTCCTCAGTGAGATAGGGAAATCGTGCAGTTCATAAAATTACAATACGTCCATGATTAAAGTGGTTTGGAATCTAAGTCCATCCAGTCTCTGCGCTACCAATTTGGACTTTAACTGCAACAACTTCAGATGCTGAGCCTTGATTCAGTGGTTTCAATGTAGGTAGCCGCTGCCGTTCAAGATAGGTACTTCATAGTATCCTCTTGGCCATCAGCTGCTGCTTCAGGAGTTGCCACAGTTAATCTTGAGAGCCTGCACAGGGTGGATCTGCTTCTGTGAATACACCAAGTCCTGGTATCTTTGGGGTCTAAGTACAAGCAAGTTGTCAAACCTTCTGTTACAGTCACTGAAAATTGAATCAAGGCAGACAGTGGAGTCTAGAGAGCTCTTCAATTTACCCTGAAGTAAATGCAGAATGCTTGATCCAGTTTCCCAATACAGGCTACCAGCACTATTCTGTGATACAACAGGACACAGATGCTCATGGGGCTAGCAGATATGACAGAGAGCACAAGAAACCTGTAGCCATCTAGACCAACAACAAGAAGCCAGGAAGTGTATGGCACTGGAGGAGTCTGTTTAGGAAACTGCATCAAATCCCTACAATTTGTTTGTCAGAATCCCACTTTAGGTATGTTGATTGTGTTCACTAGATCTCTATTGATCAAAATGGGAGGATATAGATCTTTCTCATAAGCAGGCATCTATATGTATATGCCTGTATTTAGGTGTTTAGGTTAAGATGGTAAGTATGAGAATGTCTCTGATACTTTACTATAATTTATATTTCATATGAATTAATAAACACATCAAGAGTAGGCTTTTTGCTGATTATAACTTTTTAAATTTTCATTAAATGTATTAAGATTTCACTAAAAATTAATTTCATGCAGGTCAAGTTGTGTTTAACCCTGGATTTAGCAAATAAATGTTATTCAGGTCAGTATCTTAGAATAACTCCAAAAACATAACTTCACTGCTAAGACACGTGTAATGTGAACAAATAATTTCTCTTTAGAATCACTTCTATATTTTGACTATATCTGCTCTACTTCCTATACTGTTATTATCTTTTATATTTCTTAAATAAATTTAAAAAAACACCCTAAAATAATCTGATATTTACAGGCCTGCTTATGTCCATTTAATTGACCAGAGGATGCTCTGTACTCTGGGGCTAAGGCTGCAGTGCAGCTGGAACGGGTCAAGCCTTTAGTAACTTGGAAACTTGGAATTATCCAATTTTTGGTGCCAGTATCCTAACTGTTTAATCTTATGCATCTGAATGTCCTGTGGTTAATTCTGATTATGCCTTTCAAAATTTGACACTGAGATGTCTCTTTTGGAAAAGCAAATGGCTGTAGATAAAAGGTTATCACACATGTAGATCAGCAAAGATCACGATGCTGCTGGGCTTCCCTACTAGCAGAACCTGGCACTCAGTTTCTTCCAGAACCCCTAAATTTCTGGAGATCCTGAGCATCTCATCTTGTTTCAGGATATCCCCATAATCAGTACCCTAAATATGATAGCATTTTGGATATCCAAATATTTTTATTAAATTTTATCTAAGTATTTTTTACTCTATAACCTGCTTGGTTTATACTTGCCCAGAACTTCATACAGCTTTCGGAGTGCTAGTGCATTGTAGAATTCATTTTAAAAAAAAACATATAAATGATCAAACAAGTATGCGTTTCTTGCATACGCACACACAATGCAGAAATAACATTAACACCACCATTAACAGCAGCAGTAAAGAGAAGATTTGGGAATTTTGAAACACACATGCATGTGCTCACTCCATAGATGTGTATAAAGTCAAGTTTTCTGATTTTTTTCCTCACTCCCAAGGAGACAGAGGGAAAAGAGGAGACAGACCTCTCCATAGACCTCATCTCTTGGTTTCCTACCCTGCCACAGTCAACTGTGTGATTTGTGCCTGTGGTGCACTATCATAACTTTTTTCTAAGTCTCTGAAATAAAAAAAAAAAAAAAAAAAAAAAAAAAAAAAAAGATGCGTTTCTGTGCAGCCATTGACAACTATGCCTGGCTTTCCAGCTCCAGTTTCTTTGCATTTCCTACCCTTATCACATAAGCCCATGTCAGTCAATTGGCCTGACACAAGACTGTTGGGGAGGGGACAAAGTGGGAGGAGAAGAAGCTGCAGAGCACCTCAGGCACATCAAGGCTGTCCTTGAATTGGATGCAGACAAGTTTGGTCTATGCCCACAGCATTTGCAAATACCAGCTTAAGAGATTTGACCCTCATGGTATACAGAAAAGCTAGTTTATATTTTTTTCTTCCTTGGGGGCTTGTAATTGTGGATAAATTTTGTGTAAGGCAGACTAGTTTTACAGATGACTGTATTCTGAGAACAGCACCAATAACACTTCTACAAACTCTCTGAAGCATTTCTATAATAGCTTTACTTTGTAATATGTGGAGTCTTTTCTACAGAATATGCAGTTCTGCAGTATAAAGATTTTATTGCTGCAGGTTTGCTATGAACTGTGTAACTTGCAGCTTCACTATTCATACGGAATTTACTGACCTTTCTATGTACACAGCCCAGGAAATGTTGGGTTGAAAGATGCCTTAAAAAAAAATGCTATGAATTTTACTTGATGACATAAATCAGAAAGATAGGAGGTAAAGCAAGTGAGTTACTGAAGATTTGCCTTTTGCCGGGTCTGACCAGTGCAGAAAAGCTTCATGACAAATAGTTTGGAATAAAGGATTCAGTTCTGTTGTTTCAAAGAAGAAACAAAAAACAAAGAAATCAAAGGGAGGTTGTTCAGCAGAGATGAAGGAGAAAGCCACCTTTATGATGTGTCCCACGCATCTGGCAACTGTATATAAATCTCTCCATATATGTACTTTTTAGACAAGTAGGGTAAATATTTATCTCCTACTTCCAGTCATAGAGGTTTATACATGCATTTTTTATATGTACAGGTGTGGGAGGCCTGCAGTTTTCAGATATAGTATACTACTTAGAAGTGATCCATGCCCTTCTGGGCAGCAGCTGGAGGCTGGCAAGGTAGTGTAGGCCATCACAAATGGCATGAAATACAGTTGAGGCAACTGAGTTGAAACATGTATCTCTATTGACAAGAATTTGAGGTTAGGCATCTAGTTCACATAAACATGCTTTTGTGGTTTCTAGTGGGAATGCTCAGTGCTCATACACTCAAGGTTATGATTAACCACTGCATTACCACAACATTTTAAACAGCTACATTTTGTCTGGGGCATTGGACAGAATATCTCTTTTTTATGCAGTCTTGAAGGACATTGTCGTGGTTTCAGCCCAGCCGGTAACAAAGCACCACGAAGCTGCTCACTCACCCCCCACCCCCACCCCTGGCCACGTTGGGATGAGGAGAAAATCCAAAGGCAGGCTCGTGCGTCGAGACAAGGACTGGGAGGGATCACTCCCCACTTATGGTCACGGGCAAAAGACAGGCTCAACTTGGGGAAGAAAGAAAATCAATTTAATTTACTACAAATCAAAACAGAAACAAAACACAAGGGTATTAGGAAGGGAAACCAAACATCAGAACACCTCCCCCCACCTTCCCGGCTCAGCTCCATTCCTGGTGCTTTCTCCCTCCCTTCCCCGGCCGCACAGGGGAACAGGGAATGGGGGTTAGGGTCAGCTCACCACACATCGTCGCTGCCGCTCCTTTCCTCAGGGGGAAGATTCCTCACTCGTTCCCTGCTCCACCGTGGGGTCCCTCCCACGGGAGACAGTCCTTCACCAACTTCTCCAACGTGGTTCCTTTCCGCGGGCTGCAGTTCCTCACAAACTTCCCTGGCGCGGGTCCTTTCCGTGGGCTGCTCTCCAGTGTCACACTGCTTCAGCGCGGTTTTTACCATGGAGTTACGGCCATCTTCGGCAGCCTCCGCTCCACTGTTCACCTCCCTGGGCTGCAGGGGGACAGCCTGCCTTCTCACCACGGGCTGCAGAGCCATCAGCCTCCTCAGGCGCCCCCTCCTCCCCCTCCTCTTCCATGACTCCAGTGTCAGCAGAAATGTTCCTCTCAGGTTTCCCAACCCCCACACTTCCGGTTCCCCTTCTTAAATCTGTTCTCCCAGAGGCGCTACCGCCGTCACTCCCCTCCCAGAGGTGGGTCCGACATTTTGGCGCTGAGGAATTTTCCAGCAGCTTCTTAAAGGGGTCGCCTCGGCAGCCCCCCTCCCCTGCCACCAAAGAAAGCCGTGCCATACAAACCCATAACAGACATGCAGAAACAAACACCAAAGACACATAGAACTGCCTCATGTATTTACATATGCCAGTAACAAGAAGCATGCATCATTAAAAATGCTGACTCATTGATGTCTGGCATAAAACTGTGAGTAACAGCTTGGGCTGTATTTTACACAGAAATGTTACTCATAGCTTATGCTGTAAAACTGATGCTTTAAAAGCTAATTGTGAACCTAGTAAGGTTGGAATGCCAATGACAATAATACTGGAAATGCGCACTGGGGCTGCAGACTTTCTAAGTTTAAAAAGTTTAGTTGATACCATTCCTCCCTTTGGAGAGTGGAATACATGCATTGTTGTTTTTTCTTTGTTGCATAGGGCCTATTCCATAGGTTTGGAATAGACAGCAGTGAAGCAGAACACAGGAACTTCTGGCATTCCTTTTCTCTGCTGCTCAGTTATGCATCCCAACCACGGAAAATGCCTGAGAGTACAACTTCACTATTGTCAACATGATGATGTGTTGAAGCATAACTCCACAAAAAAGGACCAAAACTCCTATCTTGGAATGTAGAATTGGACTCACACAAGTTCTAGTTGCAGGTTCTTCTAATTTGAAACATGAAACTGTATTCAAAGGGTATTCAGGGAAGTTTAATTTCAGATTTTGCTTTATTAAAACTTTTGCATTATTCCTGTAGGTGTATATCTCAAAGGCGCTATTTCAAGCCCCTTTGCATTTTTCTCACTCCATGTGTAGCCCTGTTATTTCATACTGTTCAGATATTAAATATAGAGTTAATAATTATCTAATAGACTTCTCTACTGTGATGTCACTGTGGAATTTCATAGCTTCATAGCCATTTACTAAAGTTGCTTTCACAATGAGTATGGAGATAGAATTAATGACGAATAAAGACTCAAAAATATTAACATCAAAGCTGATCACTAACTTTAAATGTCCAGTTTCTGATGTTTAGCTGATTCTTTTGGCACTTTCCCTTCCCACATTTCAGCCCTACTAGATGACAGTTGTAGCTACTAAGCGTTCAGCATGTCTGCTAATTTGATCCTCAGTTCTTGGTGGTATTCTATAACATGAGAAATATACAGTTAGTGTGCATCTGAGAAAATGTTCATTTACATAACTTGCCAGACATCACAGAGACAGACCTGAACTGAATCCACCAGAGTGCTGTTCATCTGCATTATCTGGGTAAAGATCCTTTTCCCCTCTGGAGTGTCCTAGCTCATTCACCACACAATATCCAACTTCTGCAGCGGTTGAAGCAAAGGTCCTAATTTACTTCACAGTCCTGTTTTGGTTTTGTAGCAACTGCTTTGTGCACTAAAAGAGGCAAAAATCTGTGTAAAAATACCATGTCACAAGGTAATTAAAGGCTGAATCTGAGTGCATATACAAGGGATGCTAAATTAGATTGTCACCCTTTGTTACCAGTATGGGTGGATTCATACTACAGCCTGTGCTTTCTTCTTCACTGCTTGGATGCCATCAAATGTCATGAAATAGAAAATTACATCCTGTATTGTTAAGTTTTGTCCAGATTACAATAAGCTGCAAATTATCATGTTAAATTAAAAGCAAAAGGCCCACAACTGCCACCTGAAAGACTAGCGATTCTCCAAGAACACAAAATTAAAGGATTTTTTCCTCACAATTTATCTTCCTCAAATAAAATCTGACCCTACAAATCTATTACTTTCTAGTTTACATTTCCAGTTTCGTCTCACTACCGGGGGAAACCACTGTTCACTTTTTATTTTCGTGTTGTCCTCTATACTCTCTGTTTTGCCTGACAGTCTTTATTCCTATATCAAGCCTGACAGTCTTTATTCCTATATCAATTCTTTGAAAGTTTTGCACAGAGTGCATTGACCTGGGATCTGAGGTGCAAGCTTCCTGTGGTGGTGTGTACCTTTAGGAACACACTTGGGATTAGTGAATTAATGCTATTTTAGGACTCACAAATTTGGATTCTATTCCTAGAATTGTCTCTTTTTTTCTTTTTTTTTTTCTTTTAACCTAGTAAACACGGGATTGGACTTATCTTCTAAAGTGCTTGCAGTTATCGTAACAAAAAATATTATGGCAAAATGAGGTATGTTTTTGAAATATGACTTGGGTATAGATATTGCTAAAACCTTTGCATGTGACATCATTCAAATGTACATGCTAAAGAAAAGAATCAGCTCCTTTTCTAAGGTGCACTATCTCAAATTAAACAAGGTGAAAGATTAAATAGCTGTAATTTTTGTCCTGGAGATACATGTGTATGCATGTATGTATTTAACTGAAATACAAATTCATTGACATATATAAGTATGTAAGCACATTAAAGAATATATCTGATGTCAAATCCATCCGGAAAGGTCAGTATAGTTATCATTCACTTTACTGCTAAATGTTTACAAAGGTACTGTGGGGGCATCTGCATCTGATTAGTCCATGATTAATGACTTTGTTGTTGTGCCTCTTGCCTAGTAAGGTCCACCTAATTCTTTTTGTTTTTCTTTTATGCTGTAGTTTAGACTTAGAAGTTCCCTAGAAACAATTTGCAGTTTATTTTTCTACTTTTTATGAAGGAATGCATATGCATATATAAGTGTACTTCTACCATGTTAAAAGAGTGAAAGAAAGACTTGGGGAAATGCTAACTCTTCATGAAGCTCCGTATACATGTGCCTTTGTAAGAGCAAGTGTTTTGAATTCCCCATTGTGTACCTTTTTTCTTCTTTCTTCTTTCTTCAACTGAGAATCTGTAAGTAAATTCTGCCTATTTAATCAAAACACCCGTTTTCTACAACTGAATATAAATTACTAATTCATTGAAAGAAAGTTTCTAATATCAGCAAAAGCAAAATGAAATTACCATCACTGTAGACTGGAGATTGCACAGACTAAGGAATAATCGGCCATTGATCCCATGTAGCTTCATTGGGAGAAGGTAATGGAAAGAAAATTTCTAGGTCTTATGTCTGAGAGTTTGCTTCATAGCCAGAATTCCTGAGGCTGAAATGTATGCATTTAAGAACAATTGGAATATTATTTGGTGTAAGAACAAATCCAGATGCTTGTTCACCACTGATGATTGTCTTTTTGCTGCAGTTGTCTTCCTTTTTCAAGCTGGTTCCTTCCAACCTCACAGAAATGCATCCCATTAGGCCAGTCTCACAATTCCTTGCTGTTGTCACCTGTAGGAAAATAGCATTTGACTTCTGCATTTTCCTGGAGCTTACATGATGTACAGCACTGGTCTTATCAAAAGAACAGACCTCACTCTTTGCTGTAATCTAAAGGTACGGAGGTCTCTTGTTTCACAAGATTTCTGTGTTTCCATCAAGGTGCTTGTAGGTCTGTGGATGTCTTTTTTTTATCTCTACTCTCTGAGTTGCTTAGAGGGTACAGAGATAGTAAATTTGGGGTCAATTCTTCTTTAGTCAGATGAATGGTGAGGTGTTTTTGCAGACAGCAGATTATGCTTGAGGGGAAGCTCCCATTTTCCTATGTTATTTTCTAGGAAAACAAGTTATAGTCATGGAAAAAAGACCCAACAGCTTATTAGTATCTTCCACTGCAGTTCTGCCCTGCAGGTATCCACTGGAGACCAACAAAATCTTGTGTATTGCTCTATTAACTCATTTTATAGGAAGATCTGCTGTGGCACTAAGGAAAGATTTATTCTTCAAACACAAAGAAGAATCTTGAAAAAAGCTGTAGTTTAGCAAGACACAGACAGTGTACATTGCATTGCTCTGCTCCCTAGTGTAAACAACAAATGTCCAAACATATTGGCAATTTGTGGTTACACTGGTCATAGGAAGCAAAGTTATTACTTAGGTCAATAAATCAACTTGTAAAAAAGTAACAGGAAGAAAAGCAGATGAGCCAGCATTTATTCAGTACATGGGGTATCATTATGCACTATTAATTATTTAATATGCTTTGATGGAACTACAAGGGAGTCCTGTGGAAAGGCAGGTTTATTTTCTGTTTTTAGTTTAGTTTCAAGTTTGAACCTGTTGACCTTTTCCACTTTCGTATTTTTGTGACTTTAGCAAAGGCCTATGTTTTTAAACTCACTCCTAGGATGGTTGGAAATAAAGAATAATTTTTTACAGGTTTTACATTTTCAAATTTTGTTCGACAGAGCTTTTTTCACTGACATCCAAAAGGCAGTATGTTCTATAGTAGTCACTATAAGCTGTTGAACAGTTAAGTTTTGAAGAGGGGTGGTGCTGTTTTCCTGAGATACAACAGTAAAAAACTGTGAGTAGAAGTGATCTGAAGTTAAGAGGACAAGAGTCTTTGCTATGCATTACCTCACTGTTGTTCCTTTAAAGGAGGTTAAGTCTTGGCAAAAGTAGCAGAGAAATACTAGATGCTTCTCTTTGTGTTATTAGCTCTCTGTCTCTGCCTCTCTCCCACTGCCTGTCTCACTGTCTCTCCTTCTCTCTCCCCTTCCTCTCCCAAGTATAGATATATATTTAATGCATCTTTTTGAGATACTGCACCTGCTGTAGAAGGAAGCCTACAACATCTGCAGAAAGAAACTTGGGAGGAAAATCAATTTTGTGTAAAAGAGGGGCTTTTGGTTTACTTGAGTGCTTATAAAGACAACACAAAAAATGGAAAGCAGATGCTAATAGTGTATACAGGGCAGCGTGTTTCCCAACAGTTTGCTAACCCAGTCCCTGCTAGCTGTTGACACTCTTACATTGCCCAGTGGAGCATGATGAAGAGAAAGGTATGCTGTCTGTGAGCAAGATTACTGAAGAACCCTAAGTAATTGCTCTCCATCCGCACAGAAAACAATCAGGTTTCTCTAGAAAAGAAGTTACTGGCTCAAACAGAGCTCTTTGACCTGTTTTTTAAAATGTTGTGTTATAGGTGCCAAATTTGATCAATAACTTGCACACATTTTCAGTTCCACTAGTAAAAGCCTCAGGTTTAGATGATCAGTACTTCCGAACCTGGCCTACACATTAATTATATTGCTTGTACTAGAATTGCTATGCATTGCAAAACCTTTCTATAAATAAAAACATTGCATAGAACTGCATGGACCTTTACCATTTGTGGTGGGTTGACCCTGGCTGGATGCCAGATGCCCACCAAAGCCATTCTATCACTCCCCCCTCAGCTGGACAGGGGAGAGAAAAAGTATAACAAAGGGATCCCATGGCAAGATAAGGCAAGANCCGCCACACCTCCCTTCTTCCCGGGCAAAGCTTCACTCCTGGATTCTCTACCTACCTCCCACCCCGTGTCTTAGGGGGATGGGGAATGGGGGTTATGGTCACTTCATCACATGTTGTTTCTGCCGCCGCTTCACCCTCCTCAGGGGCAGGACTCATCACACTCTTCCCTTGCTCCAGCGTGGGGTCCCTCCCACGGGAGACCGTTCTCCATGGACTTCTCCAACGTGGGTCCTTCCCACGGGCTGCAGTTCTTCACAAACTGCTCCAGTGTGGGTCCTCCACGGGGTCACAAGTCCTGCCAGAAAACCTGCCCCAGAGTGGTCTCCTCTCTCCACAGATCCGCAGGTCCTGCCAGGAGCCTGCTCCAGCGTGGGCTTCCCACAGCATCACAGCCTCCTTCAGGAACCTACCTGCTCTGGCGTGGGGTCCTCCACAGGCTGCAGGTGGATATCTGCTCCACCATGGACCTCCATGGGCTGCAGGGGGACAGCCTGCCTCACCATGGTCTTCACCACAAGCTGCAGGGGAATCCTTGCTCCGGCACCTGGAGCTCTTCCTCCCCCTCCTTCTTCACTGACCTTGGGTTCTGCAGGGTTGTTTCTCTTACATGTTCTCACTCTTCTCTCCAGCTGCTGTTCCTGAGTCCCTGCAACTTTTTTTCCCTTCTTAAATATGTTATCACAGAGGCGCTACCACTATCGCTGATTGGCTCAGCCTTGTCAACAGTGGGTCCGCCTTAGAACCTGCTGGTATTGGCTCTGTCAGACATAGGGGAAGGTTCTAGCAGCTTCTTATCAGAAGCCACCCCTGTAGCCCCCCCCTTGCTCCCAAAACCTTGCCACAGAAACCTAATACACCCTTGAATTAGGATAATGTGAAGGAGGGTAGCCAAAAAGAAATACTGAGTGCAATATCCACTTCCTTTTGTCTAATGGTTTCTTGGGTTCCTAAGACTAGCTACAATGCAATGAGTATTTAAAAAACCAAGAAGCAAGTTTGCAGTTTTAAGAAATACAGTGCATTAGGGGATTTCTTTAAGGCCAGTGGACTAAATATAGCATCAATGCATTCAAGTCTTATTGGCAAAGAGTCATATCCACTTCAGTGAATGGATGAACAATTAAATTAAACTGTTTAGTCTCTGACATTAATTAATTTTAAAGATGTGCTTAGAATTGCTTTGGAGGAAGAAGAGAAAAGGAGAAACTAGAAAACATAGAAAGAAACTAGAAACTTGGTAGGTTTTTGAGCAACGTGAAATTCAAGTTAAAAAGAAGGTTGCTGTTCTGCTCAAGAGATGATATAAATGTGAGAAAGAATTGAGAGCAGAGTGAGAAGGCTGATTAAAAAAAAGACTGAGCCTTGAGAACATGATCAGCATCATGGTCATTACCCTTTAAGACTAGCAAAATGGTCTGGACTTCAGTAGTGTGGCTGATGATATCCTAATACATCAAATAAGAGAGTAGCGGTTTTTTATAGCATTTTATAATTTCATTCTTAAGTCTATAACCCAATATGCACCCAAAATTTCCATCTTGTATAGTAAGAAAATAGAGTTGTACTAGAATAAAAGACAGTACATGCATCACTTACATAACAGGATGGGTTTCTGAGGATGAGTTTAATAATCATCACCACTGCCATCATTATTTTCCCTCTCTAAAAGCATACACTGAAAAATTAAACACTTTCATATTACCTGAAAAAAAGGGCATCATTGACTGTTTCAGCCATGAAGGGTGATGGCACAACTTTCACTTGATGGAAAAATAAAATTTTCATACCTCATCAATCTTTCAGACTTCAGAAGGAAACATAGTGTAACAGCCAACCTTCACAGGTGAAGTACACCACCCAGCATGTCTGACACCAGAGTTTAAAGTCTACATAGCAGGCAGTATTCATAAAAACACTGGTTCACCAAGACAGAGCAATCTTATTCACATCTTAGTAGCTCTCTATTACTTTCTAGGCATCTTTCTTTTGCAGTGTGGGACACTCAGAAGCAATAATCTGAGAAATCCTCAGTCTGCAAGCAATATAAGCTCTTGGGATGGAAATGAAAAAATTATACAAGATTTGAGAAGCAGCCTTTAAATAGTGATAGGCTGTGCACAGCACTCTGCTTGTAGACAGAAATTCTGTGCAAAAGGTCAATATTTGAGGTTTGGATCAAATGATCAATATTGGGGATCGAAATCTGCCATAGATGGCCAGCGGATGCTTCTTTCCACATAAGGTGGCATATAACCAGAAATCTATGCTACTTCTTCTTTCCTCAACAGGAGGTCAGTTGGGGAAGTCTTGGGAAGAAAGAAGTGCACAAATGTATTAAAGAGTAATAAAATTCTGGATTCCTCTTTCTGATGTGTATACACATTTAAAGTGATATTATTTATATAGCTAAAACATAAATCTGTTTCATTGGAGAGTATCACAGTCTCCACATACACATACAAATCTAAACAAAGCTACAAACATGCAGTGTTCAAAATCATGCTAAGCATAAACAGTACAGGATTTTTCCTTTCCTCCTGTTTCAGCATTTGAAAAATTCTCCTACTGCTTACTTATTTGATAATTTAGCAGCTTGCTACAAAAAAGTCACTGAAGTTTAGCCATTTGTCGTGAATGAGTGATTTAGGTCACTTAAAGAATCACCATCAAAGATATTAGCAAATGTGACTTTTTTAATGTGAATTTGTAAAAGTGTGACTTGACAAAGTTCAATGGCAAGGTTCACCGTATTGCTTACTACATGGGTTTGTGTGGCAAGGTTTTGTTTGGGGGGCGGGGGGTTTACAGGGGTGGCTTCTGACGAGAAGCTGCTAGAAGCTTCCCCTTTCTCTGACAGAGCCAATGCCAGCCGGCTCTAAGGTGGACCTGCTGCCGCCCAAGGCCAAGCCAATCAGCGATAGTGGTAGCGCCTCTGTGATAACATATTTAAGAAGGGAAAAAAAGTTACAGGGGCTTAGTAAGAGCAGCCGGTGAGAGGAGTGAGAACATGTAAGAGAAACAACCCTGCAGAACCCAAGGTCAGTGAAGAAGGAGGGGGAGGAAGAGCTCCAGGTGCCGGAGCAGAGATTCCCTTGCAGCTTGTGGTGAAGACCATGGTGAGGCAGGCTGTCCCCCTGCAGCCCATGGAGGTCCATGGTGGAGCAGATATCCACCTGCAGCCTGTGGAGGACCCCACGCCAGAGCAGGTGGGTTCCTGAAGGAGGCTGTGATGCTGTGGGAAGCCCACGCTGGAGCAGGCTCCTGGCAGGACCTGCGGATCTGTGGAGAGAGGAGACCACTCTGGGGCAGGTTTTCTGGTAAGACTTGTGACCCCGTGGGGGACCCACACTGGAGCAGTTTGTGACTGAAGGACTGCACACCGTGGAAGGGACCCACACTGGAGCAGTTTGTGAAGAACTGCAGCCCGTGGGAAGGACCCACGTTGGAGAAGTCCATGGAGAACGGTCTCCCGTGGGAGGGACCCCACGCTGGAGCAAGGGAAGAGTGTGATGAGTCCTGCCCCTGAGGAGGGTGAAGCGGCGGCAGAAACAACATGTGATGAAGTGACCATAACCCCCATTCCCCATCCCCCTAAGACACGGGGTGGGAGGTAGGTAGAGAATCCAGGAGTGAAGCTTTGCCCGGGAAGAAGGGAGGTGTGGCGGGAAGGTGTTTTGAGATTTGGTTTTTATTTCTTATTACCTTATTCTGGTTGATTGGCAATAAATTAAGTTCATTTTCCCCAAGTTGATTCTGTTTTGCCCGTGATGGTAATTGGTTAAGTGACCTCTCTCTGTCCTTATCTTGACAGGGGAGCCCTTTGTTATACTTTTTCTCTCCCCTGTCCAGCTGAGGGGGGAGTGATAGAATGGCTTTGGTGGGCATCTGGCATCCAGCCAGGGTCAACCCACCACAGAACCATACAAAGGAAAATTGAATTAGAATTGAGTTAGAATGATTCACACATATACTGGAGATGCAAAAGGGTAAGGGAGACCCTCCTGTTGAGTCATGAGGTTCAGAGTGGACCTCCTTACTTTTAAACTCCATCTCAGAGAAGAACCTAGGTGCGGCTGGATCCAAACTTTGTTTCAGACTTGGACAATGTTTTATGACTAATAGAAGGGATACAAGGGGTAAGGAAAATCTCCTGTTATGTTACTCTGCCAATTTGTTGGGGAATATGTGATTATGGATCCTACAAGACTTTGACTTAGCAGCAATTTAAGACTTATTAACTCTACTATGGTAAATCACAAGGTTAAGTTATATGGTTTTTAGCAATACTTAATCATCAGCCAATTATCAGAGTGATTTAATAAAGTTTGCTATCAGCACTACAAAGTTTCCTAAGTCAAATTGGGCACCCACACAAACACACACACAGAGGTATGGAGGTTAACCTATAATTAATTGGCCAATTGCAGCAAATTATTAGTACCAAATGATCTTTAAAACATCGCAAAATCTAATTGTAGTGAATTACTCACTATTCTCCTTTGTCAGTGTTTGTCAGCAGATGATCTTTGACCCCTTCTTCTTCATCAGCATCTATCAGCAGATGATCCTGGAAACCCTTGTAAATCTAGTCTTTGAAATCCTCGTGACATCTACTACGTAAAATCCTTGTGAAATTTACCCTGAGAGGTGTCCCAACTCAGGGGGATATACTGGGTCACAGCCTGCTGTGATCCTGGGGAGCTCAGAGGGTCTCACTTAGGACAGCTTTTTATAGGTTCGCAAGATGATTGACTTTGGTCACTATATTTCAATTCTGGCCATAATTCTTGTCAAGTAATCCTGGCACCCTCTAGGGCAGGCCATGATCCGGGCAGTGGGAGTTTCAGGTACAGTTCCAGGCAACAAGAGTTTCAGGGACAGTTAGGGAGTGCCTAATCATCCTGACTCACTGTACCATTGCCAGAGAAGAAAGTACCAGGTTGTCCCAACTCACTGCACTTGCAGCCGAAACAAAATATTGGCTGGTCCTGACATGGCAACGTGGCCCAGGGGTCTGCACCACCACACCATTAGAAATCATATTCCACTCTGTGCTAATGAACATACAGTATTTCTGAAAATCAGCCTTTACCTGTATTTTACAATTGTTAGTGGTTCTGTTACTTGATTGTTGGTAGTCGTCTTAATACTGTTGGCTGCTCATTATTTTCCATTTGATAACAGTATTAACATTTTTCTCTGGTCATTTTGTATATATCCCTGCATTCCAGTCTGGCTGAATTATACATCATACTTCATTGTATTTTCTGATTAAGTGATTCATGTTTTCTCCGCATAAGAGGGTCCAACCATTCATCAGGTATATTAAATAATAATACTACATTTTGAAAAGTGTTTCCTGTTTTGAACAGGCTACCAAGTTTTGTTCCTCTGCAGAGCAACTTCTGTTAATCTAGAGTGGTAACTGCTTTGGTTCTTATTCTGCTTCATTTTTTATCCCTTTTGTATTACTTTTTCACACATATATATAAATATATATAAAGATAACTTAAGGAGCACAGGTTTTTTTCCAGAATTACCAAACCTTGGATTTTTATTTGTTAAATTTGTTTAGAACCTTTGAAACTATTTGAACTCTTTGCTTAAGACTTGAGTGTAAGAATCCTGTATTTTTAATCCTTGTTTTATGTGAGATTTAGAAAAATTACTCTTCTGCCCACTTAGCTTATGACAAGAAACAAGGAGAGAAGATACATGCGAGAATATATATTTATACAGTGAGCATATATTTATATACAGAGCTTTGTGAGCAGAATCAAGTCCTCTCTAGACACAACTGTAATACAGATTTCAAAGCACTGATTTGGGATATATAAATGTAGATTCATCACCACTAGCTCAGGTGTGACATTTTTCAGGTCAGACTGCTGAGGTTCATGGTGGAGTTAGATTGAAAGCAGACTGCATCTGCATTTGTGTTTGCTTAGGATGTGTCCAGAACAGCCTTATGTCAGCCTACAAAATGTGCTAGATGTGCTATCACATACAGACTGTAAGAGGACATATTTTAAATACTCTAAAGGGTATTGAAAATTTGCTAAGGCAAATTTTTCTGTCATATATAGTGTGTCATCTGTGGGGTGTACTAAACAATTGATATAAATACTTCTATGGAATAAATTTATATTTGTAGTGTAAGATAAGATCTTGGGTCTGGACCAATTTGCTCCTCCTTCTGCAATGATTTCAGCAGCTCCAATATCAAGAGTGAGTTAAGGATCCAGCAGCAGAAAATTAACAAGTGTTTGCCTCTATTCTTTGCACCTGGCTGAGTCAGATGGAGGTCAAAATAGAGATCATTTCAGACGAATTAGCTGCAAATAGAAAATTGATCACTGGATTCTGAAATTCAATAAGTCATAGTCACTGTAGTTAGTCTCTATGGCTATGAAGCTATACAGCAACACATTACTAGACCTGAATATTATGCATGTGAGAAGTTTTCCGGCTCTAGACACTAGTTAAAATGTTACTTTACTCTTTGGAAAGAAGTTGGTGATATTTTGCCTTTTTTCCTGAATTTGGGCGATTTGGCAAGTTTGGAAAAAGTAATTTCTGGACCACACACCTCCTGAAGAGGGAGGAATGTCAGGCTACTTAGGCAGTGGTAAAGTATCTTTGAGGTGTCTCTAGATGGTTTGAGAAAAGGGCCTGAGAAAGTAATGACTTAAATTTTATCTTTAAAAAATAGATTGAGAAACAGAAGAGCATTTCTACCTTAAATGTCCTTCAAATCTATGGCAAAAAGGTAGAGGTGTAGTATATAACTTGTGACATTAGAAGAGTCTGCGTATTGTCCTCCTCAGCTGGACCACAATTACTCTGTTGACTTCTCAGATTTTCCTTATGAAAAAGTCTGTGAAACTCTACCCTTTCATAGCTAAACAACTGGAAATATGTCTTAATGTACCCTAAGATCCTTAGGTCATCTTTGATCTTTCCCCCTTTTTCAAAGCTTTTTCTTAGTTTATAGGGTCTAGTGTGTTTCACTGAAATGATTTGGGTATTGTTCTCTCTAAAGTTAAAAAAGACTATCCAGCAGCGCAGTAGGTGAAAAAATGAAGAGAGAGTTCAAAGTCTGGTAAGTTCAATATGAAGCATGGGACTCTTTTAAAGCATAAGGGTCAAGTCATAAAAAGGAAAACAGTGGAAATGTCTTCAGTCTTTTTACAAAAAGCAAATTCTTAAGCCACTCAAACATATCTGTTGGAATTAATTATTTTTTTCAGCTGAAATCCAAGTGTTGAAATGAAATCAATATAGGCAGCAGATTATTCATAGAATCATAGAATCACTTAAGTTGGAAAAGACCTTTAAGATCATTTATATATATATATAAAATATATTAATATATTTTTCTGAAGGTCACAATCATGGGATCACAAATTTGATAGATACTAGTTTCTAATATTATTTTTTTTGAGCAAAGAATTTGGAAAAGGACTTGAATTATCTAAGTGGACCTGATGTGGATTTCAGTGTAACTTCTATTGTCATTGTATCATGGANTGTGTGTGTGAATAGTTCTACTACCTTAATATGTCTTTAAGCCAGTAAACACCTTCTATGTTTACAGTGTAAATATACCAGGTAAATCTATTTTATTATTATATCACTGTGTACACATTCTTTTTGGCCTCTACTTATTATGAGCCTGGGCATATTTATTGTATTTCAAATTTTAAACTGGTCTTACTTCTTTAACTTATTAGGACCTTTGAAGCTGAACATAGGTAACAAATTCCTGCAACAACCATTTTGGGGAGAATTTGCCAGAGGATTGCCTCTTGCTGATTTGGAAGCTATAAAACTGTGGAGAATTGAGAGAAATCCATTAGTTTCATCAAAATCTGCCAGTTTTGAAGAAGAAGCATTTGTTTTAAAGAAGTGTTTGGATACTAAAATACCATAAAAATTTGGATTAGGTTCTTGGAAGAAATGCAAATGACTAGACTAGTCAAAACTGATATAATTGGATTGTCTCAACAGGAGATTTTCATATTAGACAAAGAATTTAAAATATTTGAGCTATTTTAAAAAGAAATATAAAGATTTCTGACTACAAAAGTATATGAAAATTATTTTTTTAATTTGAGTTTGCTACACAAAAAATATTGCCTCTGGATTGAAAGTTAATATCACTGAATCGTAAAAGTATTTACAGGTGTAATAATGTCTCAATTGTCCTGCAGGTTGGTCAACCAGTATTATTATTTCACTCTGTATAGAAGATGGCTGAAATAAGGGTAGATATTATTTACCCTTTGGTCTTTACATTTTGATCTCTTTGTTTATGTAACTATATTGAACAGTCTTGGTGATCAGAGAATGGGCAAAGAGCTGCAATTTTATTTTCTGAGAACCAAACAAATTTCAGAGGTTTTGTAAAATATTGCACTGAAAATATTTTGGCCTTTCTCATGTGACTTATAAATTTTGCTTCCTATAGGAAACAATATTTACATGATCTTTGCAATCTGAAATCTTTTGGACTCCAGTTTAAAAGAACATGTGTGAGAGAAATATTCAAAAGCTGTAGGTTCAGGCAAGATTTCAGGTTTCCCACTTACCCTCTGGCCAAAGTCAGCTCAGGAGGTTGCACAGTTTGTGTTTCTAAAACAAAGGTCCTTGATTTCTGAGTGTAATTTTTCTCTTCTTGCTGTTAGTTGAATTTGAGAATCTGTTGTAGCCAACACATATTAAATGGATACAATTATTAAGATAGATATTCATGTCTTTACATGGAGTATGGCATATAGGTTAATTAGAAAGATTAACTGCTGTGCATTTTATACCACATTTATTTTCTTTTTCCACTCCATTCATTTCTTGTTAGTAGGAAAAGCAAAATATATATGTCAACAATATTTTAAAGTCATAGGAAGATCAGAGTACTGCCATTAAAAAGTTCTATTTCCTTATATTTTCAAATAGGGGATTCATCAATGCTGTCATTTTATATTGACCACTTTTTCTTTAATATCTCTATTCATAGTTGCTACAAAGACTTGTCTCTTTCCTTTTTGTTTCCTGTTTTTGACTATTTTTTTGACAAGCAAGGTTTCAGTTGTTGCTGTTCCCTAGCTTTTGTTCTCACCTTCTATTTTAGGATGAAAGAAAAAATGATTAAAGAAAACTGTCTTCCTGTATGAAATGCACACAGAAAATGCACAACCTTATTGAGAGTTGTTCTCCATAATCACAGGTTTTGGACAAGTCTACAAGCAACAGAAATGTAAGGAATTACTTTGTGACAAATGAAAATATAAATATAAAGAAGACTTAGAAAAGCTCTGGTCTACTTTTATCTTTTGCTCTTACTCAGAATTTTAATTCTTCTCACCTGTGAAATACTTTTTACCTTAGTCTTTAAAACAGACTAGACCTTAGTCTTCAAAATAGACTTTAAAATAATTTTTGCAAATAAATGCTAGAGATCTTGCCTCTTCACTGCCATTCTTTAGAACTATTCCAACTACATATTTTTTCCTAAAGTGAAGCAAAACAAAGTTCTGGTGTATTCACTTTCTGGGCCACATTTCTGGCTGCAGCTTTGGGGAGCTGGTGCACCACCTAGTTCTCAGGCTGACAACTACAGCATCCCTATCATATCTGAGAGTTTAATCCACACTTCTTCCTATTATGAAGAGTGTCCTACCCAAAGGTGCACAGCATATTTTAAGTAAGACTGAATAAAATATTTCCTGATGACAGTTCACAAATAGCATAGGTTAGACACTATTCCTGTAGGCCGTTGTCAGTCAGCCACCTAGCTTTAGAGCGTAAGAGGGTTTAGGTGTGTGGAAGCAGGCCATTCGGTGCTGGCTGACCTCAATGCCAGAGAACAGCCCTGAGCACATTTAATTTACTGATGTAGGCATAGCATATGGCTCTTACTTTCTAGCTTTCTCATTATGCTACTGTCAGGTTCTCTTCTGTATGCAGGAATACTACAGTCTTGGCTCTAAAGCAGCCTGGATTAATACAAGGAGTGCACTGGGGGTAAGAGGCATTTGGACGATGTCCTTAGCAAGATGCTTTAACTTTTGGTCAGGCAGTTGGACTAGATGATCATTGTAGGTCCCTTCCAACTGAAATATTCTATTCTATTTAATTAGATTTGATATGATTTGATTCGATTCGTCTTCACACTGACCCTTTTTTGGCGTTTCTAGTCAATTACTGTCACTATTTAACTGTTTACCAATTTGGCTCCTATGAGTGCCAGGAAAACCATAAATGTTGCATTTTATATCAAAAGACATTTGTGGTGTTGGACCTGTCAATTACAGTGTTGGGATCTAGGCACCTTATTTCTTATGAGTTCATTGCCAATCACTCAGGATCTTTTTAATTGTCTGTCAGAGTCCTTTGAAATAAAGAACTCGAAGCTTTTATATAAGAATTTGGCCACAAGAACACCTCATGCTGAATTCATGGAAGCAGTATTTATGGTCCATGTCAATAGATAAGTTTTTATTTTATTTTTCCACTCTGAATGATCCCCATTCTTCTTAACTAATATTCAGTGAGGTACATAATCAACAAGCTATGACATGATTATAATCTTGAGAGGATAGTTGTAAGATATCATGGTAATATATCAGTAACTAGATAAATTCACTGACTGTAACAGTGAATTTGAACAGTTTAATTCCTTGCAGAAATCCAATATTATCTTCCATTATCCTGTCTGGGTTCTTCCCAGCTTCCCATTTTTTTCATTTTTTTTTTTTTTTTTTAATTTTCTCCTCTCTGAGCATATATATAGAACTGCACTCAATTTAGTTGTCTTGACATGCATAGGCTTTTATAGCTCTCTTTTAAATGCCAGCACATTCATGCACTTGTAAAGGATACAAGCCAGGAAAATTGACTGTGAAGGTCATAGCAACATTTCAGTAATACTTTGAAGAATATTTAGTTGTATGATCAGATAAAAACTAATACACGTTCAGAGAAGAAAACATCCCCAGAGGCTTTAATATAAAAAAAAAGAAAAGGTATATCTGTACAGTAACTTAAATTTCTCAGTTGTCATCCATTATGTTTAGACAATCTAAGTATGATACTCTCTGTGGAAGTAATGTCAAAGATGTTGTCCTCCAGATAGAGTTGTTGTTTCAGCCCTGTTTTACAGATAACAGAGTTGAAAAAGCTTTACTGCTAGTCAGAAAAGACTCAATCCTCATGTTTCTATTTAACTTCAGAGGGGCAACACATAAGAAAAAGAGTTAGAAGATCAGGCCAAAAGGCATCTTCCTAGGACTGACCTACTTTCAAGGAATGGGTAGTAATACAGTTGGAGTTTTAGATATTCTAGTCCCTCTATATCATAATTTTAACAGTGGGGCAGTTACTGCTTGCTTTAATGAATGGACTATAGAATTTTAATGAACAAATGCATGTCAGACAATATTTGGCTGGCAAATTGTACCTGAAAGTTTTTATTTTTCTTCTAGAAACAGTAATTGTTGAATAGCTAGAGGAAAAAAGGCCCAAAAGGTGCTGGCAGGTAGCTGACTTCATTATTTTCAGAAAGACATCTTAAGTAGAATGTGATGCTGTCCAGGAACCATGGAATTGGCTTAAGTTGCTACATCAGAATTTCTCAGCTAACTTCATCATCACCAGCTTTTTTCAGTGTTAATTCAGATATATATGTACAGGATGGCTATATGCATTACAAGCATAGTCTTGAAATTATGATGGGCCTTTGGGTTTAAGATCTGGTCCATGAGTTTGTGAGAAATAAGCCTTACCTAAACATTTAGCTTCTCAAGCCATTTTATATGGAAGTTCTTTTCCAAGTAGTTCCCAAAGTTAGGCATGAAACTTTAAGGTCATAATACAAGTCCAAATAGGAGAGGATGGATTGACTCATCCAGGCATATTGGTTTTTTTCCCTCTTTAAAACTTCAGTCACTCTCAAGAATTTACCTTATCTTGTTTTTCTGTTACTGATATTTTGGTGGTGGACAACCATGCACTGAGGAATTTTCCATAGTTTTCTAAAAATTTTCCTGAAGAAATGAGAAAAGAGAAAAAGTGAATGTTATTAGCAAAAGTGAAAAGGAATTTCATAGATGACTGTGTAATGCTTATGTCTGTCAAGTGTTAAAAAATGCCTGCAGGCAATAGTGTTTCTTAGGCCGGTATTTTTTGCAATGGAATAACTGAAAAATTTAAATATAGAAGTAAATTAACTCTAAGTGTAACTTGCATATATTGCCTGACCTGGTCTCAGTCAGTTAGATGATATATTTTGGTGTCCTGGTTTTGGCTGGGATAGAGTTAATTTTCTTTCTAGTAGCTGGTATAGTGTTATGTTTTGGATTCAGTATGAGAAGAATGTTAATAACACACTGATGTTTTCAGTTGTTGCTAAGCAGTGTTTAGACTAAGTTAAGAATTTTTCAGCTTCTGATGCCCAGCCAGCAAGAAGGCTGGAGGGGCACCAGAAGTTGGGAGGGGACACAGCCAGGACAGCTGACCCAAACTGGCCAACAGGGTATTCCATACCATGGGACATCATGCCCAGTATATAAACTGGGGGGAGTTGGCCTTGGGGGGTGGTGGATCACTGCTTGGGAACTGACTGGGCATCGGTTAGTTGCATTGTGCATCACTTATTTTTTATATTCCAATTATTTTATTTTTGTTATTGTTATTATTATAATTATTATTATTATTATTTTTTTCCTTTCTGTCCTATTAAACTGTTCTTATCTCAACCCACGAGTTTTACTTTTTTTTTTTCCTAATTTTATCCCCCATCCCACTGGGTGTGGGAGGAAAGTGAGTGAGCAGTTGTGTGGTGCTTAGTTGCTGGCTGGGGTTAAACCATGACATTTGGTCACAGAGGATAGTTCTCAGAAGGCGCTTAGCAGCAGTATAGGACCATGGTGAATTGTCTTCTGCAGAGATTGTCTGAAAATCTATGCCACTTGAATTAAAGTATATAGCTGATGGATTGATTTTCCCAGTAATGTGGAAAACCTTAAAAATATCATTCTGTTTTCTAAATTCTGACCTCCACAGCAGCATACAGCTCTGGATACCCCATGTATTAGATTTTCATTTCGGTTAAGGGGTGAGGTATGTAGGCTCTGGTGTAGCTACGAATATATCCATTTATGATTATATACAAGTTAAACTTTTAATCAATAGTAATGTCTTTATTTTGCAATGGTTGTCTGTAAAAGGAGGTGAGGAGGTCTGAGTTCAACCTTTTATTGTACTTAAACACTTAGTATGCCTTTGGATTCCCCACTGCCAGGGGTTAGTAACAATAATGTGCATTGACTGTTCCAAATTTCATCTTGTCTTTAAAATAGAACAAAGTAGAGTTACTGATTTTTCTCAAGACATATTGTACCTTCACAGCTTGCTTTCTAATTGATCAGCAGTTCATGACATGATCAAAAGTAAAAGTTTAATGTCAAATTTCTGAACAATACTCTGACATGAACTACTAGGCCTATTGCATAAGCACCATATTTTTTCTATGCCTTTTCTCTAATATTGATGTACTTTTTCAAATCCATTAACAATATAGCAGACAGTTTTAACCACAACTGGCACCCCTTCAGAATTCCTGAAAGAATCAAAACTAGAGTGTATTTACCTGTCTTGTTAATATAATTCCTTCAATACTATTTAAATATATGTACAGTTGATAGATATATTCTTCTAATTACAATCATTTTGATAAAATAAAAAATATAGAAAAATAATCTTTATTCATTTCTCTCACCTAATATGTCAATATTTTTAAATAGTGTTCTCACTGTTGCATTTGAGAAGTCAAAGCTTAAAAAGCTCAATAAGTTTCTTGCTTATTTAGGGCATATATTCACCACTGACTTTTGTTTTCTAGAGGGAGATTGTTGGCTAGATGAAATCAATCTTGCAGGCCCCAAAGATGCCAAAAGACCAAACTCAGGCCAACAGACATGACAATATCCAAAGGGAAATGGTCTAGTCTAAACAACCTTGATTCAAAGGACTTGTTCTTCCTTTACCAAAGCTTATTAAACAGGTTACCTAGCTATCCAACCATGGCTCATCTACACCCCCACCCAAAAATTTTATTCACTTAGATCTGTTGAAATGAAAGCTGTGCAATATTTTATAGTTCAGTTCAATCAAAACAATAGAAATCGGCAGAGTCCCTTGATGATTACAACTAAGTTTTTTGATAATTTTATTTTCTGAAGTACAGGAACAAACCAAGAAAAATTTAGCAAGAACCATTTTGTATCTTGTAAGTTAACTTATATTCTTGGAAACTTAAGCAAACATTCACACTTGTCTAGTACTTCATCATGCTAGAATGAATATTGTAGTATATTGTATCTATTCACAGTTATGAAGAAAGAGAATAAGTTTTGTAGATGCGCATTTTAATTAATGGTTAAAAACATTTGTAGATTAATTCTAAAAGTTACTGTTCCAGTTACCAGTTTCAGCCGATGAAACATTACCCATCAAAGCAATATGTTTTTAACACTTAATATAGTATATTTTTTTCAAAAAATGATTTTTTTTTTTCCAGGAGTAACATTTACAGGGAATTGTAGAGAAGAAAATGGAGAAGAATATAGAAACATTGGAAGAAATGAAGAATAATGTAATGACTATTTCTATAAATAAATCAGCAGCAAATTATGTAGTCAACAAAACAAGATGAAGTAAAAAACCCAATCAAATGAAAGCAAATGTTAAAAAGTCTTTCTAGATTAGTTTCTGTTAGGCACTACTGCACTAGTCAGTCTTGAGAAGAATTCAGTTACACAGTGCTTTTATGAATTCATGTAGTGGTGAAGGGGGTTCTCCATGTGTGTCAGCATAACGGAAAGATTAAATAGCACTGGGATGCCATTGTAGGACTGATTTTAGAGAAAATAAAAAAAAAGGCAAGACTGAATTAAATGGAAGTGGCTCAGTGGAAAGCTGTGTTTTCAGTCTTAAACTTCAAAAATAGCTTGAGGTTAACCAAATCTGAGTTTCACTGTGTACAAAGTATTTGTGTATTTGTCTATACATGTGTATTCCCTTCCATTTTATTTTATATTTCTGCCATCAAGCACCTATAGACTTAAGGAAAGTAATCCTTATAACCAAAAACAGTGAGGTTTTACAATCAAGACTGGTTTTAGATCCATGTGTCTGTGTTGTATTTTCACACTTGCAAAAGAATAAAAAATAATCTGTTTTATATTAAGCAGGAATCATTTAAAAAACAAAAACAACCAAAACAACAGACACCATAAAACCTGAGCACTGTCAGTTTCAGACTCAGTAATTGCCTGATGATTGCTTCAACAGCATTTTGCTCAGTACAGCCACTGGAGTAATTGAGATTAATCTGATTAATAAAGTGATTTCTTGCAGCAGAGTTTGGGTTTTTTTCTTTTTTGTTCAGATTGAATTTGGAACAAGCTCATCTGGATTTCAGTGGACTACCAATTACATTTTCTTTCCAAATGAAATTGTGAAGGAAAGGATTTGATTTACTAGCTTGAAAGATGAGATGTCATGTACAATTTGTATGTTCCAAGACAACTTTATGGGTACAAATAATTGAAATTATAAATGTTCTAATATCGATATGTAAAGACTATACAATGGAAGAAGATCAATAACATACCTCAGTAAATTCTACAAAAAGTAGCTGAAGAAATATACAGTCATAAACACTCAAATTAGGAAAATTAAGCAAAGTAGTCACCACTAGGAAGTGGGTGAAACACAAAAGAAATTAGTTGTTCTTAAGCTGTTGCTTTGAGTTCTGAAGGAGTAAAATGCCAAAGAAACAACTCATGGCTTGTAATGAGAATCTTAAGTACCGACAGCTGTGAATGTTTTTTGGGGACAAAATTCATCAAACACACACCCTTGCCATCCAGAGTGAAGCTCTGGCTTCACTTCACACACATTCTTATTTCTGTTTGCCTCACTTCCAGGTACCTTTTCTTCCCTCAAAAGTCCTTCCAAACATCATTGGCTACCTCTGCAGAGGCTTATCCACTGATTTTGGCTTGTGATTTTTCTGCATTTTCTCTGTACTTGGGGTTTTATGTTGTTAAAATGATAGAATTTAAACATTGACTGCTGTAGAAATTTTCTTACAAAAGGCAGGAAATGCTGGACAAAAGTCAACCGCTGCAAACAGAGTTTGAGTAGAATAAAAGGATTGATCCAGCAGTCATTCACAGTTTCTAGAAAATTCATGGTTGATATGATAATGTGCTGGCATATCACCAGTGGGAGGAAAATTTCATAGCTGAAATGTTCAAATGTGCTTTCATCAACAAATATGAATAAGATACAACTGTCCTCAAACACAGTCTTTATCTGAGAGCTAGAGAATTTTCACTGCTATAGGCTGAACTATTCCCTTTGTACAGGCCTGTGAAATGAGTCTGATTTCATGAAGGCCTACAAAGCTGGACACTGTAGTGAAGTCATAATTGTTGCCTGGAGAAATTCCACCAGAGGCATTTTTGTGTCATGCTTTGACTGAAGTGATATGTCAAATCAGCCAGGGATGAGGCCATGAAACTTGCTGACTACACTTTTTCTGATATAATGCTAATTAAACCCAGCCATGCTGAGCCAGATATATGGTATAGATAGATGACATGGATAGTCAGTCAGCTACTATATGATGAGCTAGTACACAGAAAAAGACAATTGAATTCTCTGGCTTGAGGGAGGAGCAGTTTTTATGCTGCGCAGGTTTATTCACCTAACTATTTATATAAGTCCACCAGGCTTAACTGATGCATGCCAGCGCTGTCACGTCAACTACAAAGAACTCAACATGATGATGATGCCATATTAGCACCCCATGGTTTGGGCACAAATTCAGTATTCGTTGCTTCAAATTCAGTATTTGTTGCTTACCTGTTCTCCTGTGTAAAAATATATTGCAGAGTAACACTGTCCACATAATATGAATTTACAAGGTTTAGTATGTACATGGGGGAGCAACTCTGGACATAAAATAAGGCAAAAGCAAAACAGAGAGCTCCAAAAGAAACTGTACAGAAACTCATGGTCAAACTTTCTAATTAATACACAATACATCTTCCCAAACTCTTATCAAGGACCGAGGAGTGAAGGTGATGAGACAATAGTATATAAGAAAGCAGCTCCATAAAAATGCCTTAGATATGCATTGCTCATGAACTGACTTCATATCACATTTTCTACGGAAAACTTCAATCAAAAATCACATGTTTACACACATTGGGAGCTCATATGGTCTTTGTGATTTTTACTTTTTCTGTCCTGGGCCCAGAAGGTGTGATCAGTGGTGAAGTCTAGTTGGAGGACACTGATTAGTGGTACACCCAAAGGATCAGTAGTGGGTCCAGTCCTGTCTAATATCTTCA
This sequence comes from Pandion haliaetus, assembly GCA_013401275.1. Lineage (NCBI taxonomy): Eukaryota > Metazoa > Chordata > Aves > Accipitriformes > Pandionidae > Pandion > Pandion haliaetus. Next base: position 40,192 of record VYZV01041756.1, read on the forward strand.
TTAATGATCTGGATGATGGGTTAGAGTGTACCCTCAGCAAGTGTGCAGAGGAGACAAAACCACGAGGAGTGGCTGACATGCCAGAGGGCTGTGCTGCTGTCCAGAGGGACCTTGACAGGCTGAAGAAAGGGGTGACAGGAACCTTAAAGTTCAACGAGAAGTGCAGTATCCTGGATTCCCACACCTGGGGAAGAACAACCCCTGCACCAATGTATGCTGAGGCCAACCCAGCTGGAAGACAACTTGGCAGAAAAGGCCCTGGGGATCCTTGTGGACACCAAGTTGAACAGGAGCCAGCAATATGTCCTTGCTGCAAAGGCGGCTAATGGTATCCTGGGCTGCATTAGGCAAAGTACTGCCAGCAGGTCAGGCGAGGTGATCCTTCCCCTCTCCTCAGCACTGTTGAGGCCACACCTAACTACTACTGTGTCTGATGCTGGGCTCTCCAGTACAACAGAGACATGGACATACTGGAGACAGTCCAACAAAGGGCCAAAAAGATGATTAAGGCACTGGGGCATCTCTTGTATGAGGACAGGCTGAGAGATCTGCTACTTTTAGGCCTGGAGAAGCTACGTAGGATGCAAAGAAGGTAGGAGCTGAAGGTAGGATGTAAAGAACATGGAGCCAGACTCTTTCCAGTGGTACCCAGTGACACAGAAAGAGGCAATGGGCACACATTGAAACAGGAGGTTTTCCCTGGACATAAGGAAACAGTTTCTCACTGTGAGGGTGACCAAGCACAGGCACAGGTTGCCTGGTGAGGTTGTTGAGTCTCCATCCTAGGAGATACTCAAAAGCCACCAGGACATGTTCCTGGGCAACTGTTTCTAGATGGCCCTGCTTGAGCAGGGGGGTTTGGACCAGATGACCTCCAGAGGTCCCTTCCAACCTCAATTGTTCTGTCCTGTGGTTACTTTTATTTCTGTTTAATTTTTTGTTTTTTAGTTTAGTTTCATTACTCACTATTGGTATTCAATGCCTGATAGAGATGGCTTGAATCCAGGGCCTTTAAAGAAAAATACATTCATCTTAGGCTTCCCCCTGCCTCCTTTTTTTCCCTCCTCCAGAAGATGCAGAATCTCCAAATAACAGGAGAGAACATGAAGTGATATATCTGGGTTGCTCACAAGAAATTTTACTGTTCTTATATAAAGTTTGTTAAAACCAAGTTTGATCTGTACCCGCTCCATCAGGTTGATCTTGTCACTTACAAAAGATGGAAAAAGAGCAAAATATCTGTATTAAAAAATTTAAAAGCAAAAAAAAGCCCATATTTTGGATGAAATTACCAAAGCAGTGTGAATGGATAGAAGTTCTGGGACTAAAGTTGAAGAATAGTTGAAATATGTTACTAAACATATGTGGACTCTTTCAAGAGACTAACTGACAAGGTGAAACTGTCATTTTTTTCCCAAATATTTTTTCCACACATAAACTGACATAAAACTGAATAAGAAGATATAAGAATGAGAGAAATTACTGTACTGCCACAAAGTTCAGTATTCAGTTGCTTAAGTATGCAGTACAAGATAAAAAAACTTGTGGGTTTTTTTCCCCCCTTTTTTTTAGGAGTGCAAATAAAGAACCAGATCTTGCTTTATTCTTCTAGTGTCTCACATGTCTATTCATTGCCTGTAAGAAGATACTCGAGACAGTCCTGGAAGTAATGCTTGCTCAGGAAAGTATGGATTTTCAGGACATAAGTCCATGCTTATTCTATAAAATATTAAAACAAGTTAAATACTATTAATTTAAAGCACAAATGTTAAAATTTTATTTCACATATCATATCAACACTAGCTATAAACTTAATAAATATTGAAGACTTCTGTACAGACTAGCGAGTGCATCTGCAAAAAAAAATATAGAGAAATACAAGCCACAGCATTACATCAAAAACTAACCATGATTCTAGGCACCAATCAAAGCCTTATTGAAGTGCTTTAAAACACATGGAACAGTGACTTCTGATTCCCCATTATAAAGCATCCTTTTTTGGAAAATCTCAAAGCATTTTAGCAAGGCTTTTAGTACAGCAGTCAGGTACCAAAAAGACAATATGCTAGAACACTGAGTCTTTAAAATCATCTTTGTAGAAGGTGAAGGTTGTATAATGGATTTTCAAAGGTGAAATCAGTACATGTAGTTATAAGCCTACAGAAAAGCAAAAGACATGCATTTTTCATGAGTTTTAGTTTTTACTTTATTTTCAGAATCAAACTGGAGAAAGCTGAGGCATATGGATGGGAAATTCATATTCACATAAGGAAGCACCGTGAGGGATGATTGATTCTCATGAGAACATGCATGATGGACCGACTTTTACGTGAGGAAAAGACAAAAGAAAAAAAAGTCATTCCAGTTCACAGAATTATCCATGGTTTTCCCTTGAACCCCTTATCAAAGAATGCTAGATCCATGTGAGACGGAATCAGTCCTGCATTCCAAGTTTAAAGAAAATTATTTTTTCAAATCTGTCCACACCCATTGACATGATTATTTTCTCACTGTTGTGTGCCCTTCATGTATTTCTCAGCATTGGGGCAATTCAGCTACATTGCCTAGACTGTTCTGACATTCACCATCATGTGTTTTTGGAAGAGAAGCTGCCAAGGGCTGTTCCTTTAGTCTAGTAGTTTTACAACTGGAAGAGGGTGTCTTTTCTCCACCTTTCCCATTCTTGTCTTAATTATTCCCTCTGTAGGAAGGAGGTGAGGTTAGGAGGACTGAGAAAAAGGACATGCTTTTCAGGAATGGAACACTTCTATTTGTCGTTGGTTGGCAAATTGCCTCTTTCATTTTGGAAGATGGTTTTAAAGCACAGTAACTTGGAGAATACTGTATGAGGTGGTTCAAGCCTATTCTGCTGTCACCAGCTACACTACAAGGGCTGCAGTAAGAATCACAGCCTGAACAGAGAGGTTCCAGAGAGAATGGTGATGGGACAAAGGTCTTTGGAGTTAGCAGCCAGACAGGCAACCTGGTTAGAAGGGGAAAATCACTGAGCAGAAGATGTCTGCTGTAGTATTGATAGAGAAAACGCCTGCCAGCCTGGGAACATTTAGTCTGGGAACTAAGCCTGTGAACCAGAAGCATCCTTGAGAAGCACATCTGGGATCTTTGAATTACAGCTGGGTACTTAGAAACTGGTGACATCCTGAGATACCATCGATAAGTGCAAAAACAACTGCAATGGAAACTTAACATCTGAAAAGGTGAAAAATAGTCTGGAAAAAGGGGAAAACATCCTGAGAAAGTAGGAATTGGAAACTGTCATGGGCTGCTGTCACACACAACGCTTACTTGGGAAGATAAACACCATCACTCTGAACATCCCCCTTTCCTTCTTCTTCCCCCAGCCTTATCTGCTGAGCATGATGTCATATGGTCTGGGATATCCTTTGGGTCATTTGGGGTCAACTGTCCCGGCTGTGTCCTCTCCCAACTCCTTGTGCCCCCCCAGACTGCTTGCTGGTGGGGTGAGGTGAGAAGCAGAAAAGGCCTTGGCTCTGTGTGAGCACTGCTCAGCAGTAATGAAAACATCCCTATGTTATCAACACTGTTTTCAGCACAAACCCCAAACATAGCCCCTTACCAGCTACTATGAAGAAAATTAACTCTATCCCAGCCAAAACCAGCATATAACTGCAAGAACAGGAAAACAGTCTGGAAAAGCAAAAACTGGTCTGAAAGGTGAGAAAACATCATCATCTATTTGCTGCCCCAGGTGAAATTAACAACACATTGGCTGCTTGAAGTGGTGGTGTCCTACGCCCTCTTATATGTCTATGATATAAAAATTACTTAATTTTTGTCCAAAATGGAGCCTCTCTCTCTGAGACCTTCCCATGCTGCATGTACTTTTCCTTTCCCAAACAGGCTGAACTCTCTGCACAAACTTTCTATGAGATCTTGGATCCTTGCTGAGGACTCCTGGTTGACTCCAAAATCTGTGATGTGGATCGTCTTTGAAGTGAGACTCTGTTATTCTACTGGTCTCCCTCTGGGCTCACAGTTCTGAGGTTGGTTCAGTTTCTTCTCCCACTTCTGGGATAGCTGGGTCCAATCCCTCTGGGACTGGTTTGTCCTGCTCCTTGAGGTCCTTTGGTCCATTCTGGAATCTGTTTAATTTGCTTGATACTAGTATTATATTTCCATATAATTGTTGATTATGTTGTTGATAAGCTTACTTCACTAGTGATAAGTTTGCAGTAACCTGTAATAGTATATGCATACTTAGATGTTGCTATACAATTGATTGTTTCTATTATTGGTTGCTGATAGTAATTTACAATACCTTGATAAATACATATTCACATTATTAACCATAGTTATACTTGTTAGTGGTGATTTCTGTGGTAGTATATTTGCTAGTGGTGATTTGTGTGGCATTTCTGGTAATCTATAATGAAGCAGAGAAATTTAGAGAACAAAAGCTTCTGTGTTCTTGTGTATTACAGAATTGAACGAACACACAGTCATGATCTTGAAACACCCACAGGCCAGTAACACTTTAGGTCATGACATTAATATGATACAAAGAACAGAGCAGTTAGCTGTCTGAGAACTACATTTTTGACCTGTATCAGTTTTGTTGCTTAGCGTCTTCAAGTTTTTATTCACAGTTTTGAAGACTACAATCCTTTTTTACTCTCCGTTAAAATCTAAGACAATGAATTTATCTTGTTTTCTTGGACCTGATGGCCAAGGCTTCAGGCTTATGTTGTACTCAAACCCCAACTTCGGCAATCTTTTATGCTGGTACACATCTTTTGTCCAGGAATGGATATTACCATCTGTTAATAAGATTTATGATAGTGATCCTCTTTTACAAAGCTTCTTATTCCCGATACTTAGTATAAGAAGGTGAGGGTAAAAGAAAAGAAAGAAAAAAAATGGCTTTAAACACACCTTTTGATAAAATCTACCTACACTCTATGTATCTTAAAGTAACACATGTAACGTGTTACATGTGTTAAAATAACATGTAAACCTAATTCGTCATCCACATGTAATGGGAGAGTAGTGCACTGCTAGTAACTCCTGTCCCAGACCTTAGTCATAACCTCAGTGTGGTCAACAGACATCTGACATAGCCCACGGCACTCTACCGTCCAAGAAACTCCCACCAAGTGGGAGTAAATTAATGGGAGCAGTTTCCATAGTGTTCACAGAATATTTTACTACCATGTGCCACAGAAAACAACTGTCAAGGTCGTGAGGTCTGTATTTCTACTTTTACTGGTAAAAAGGACATCTCTGAACAGAACACAAACATACAGGAACAATAGGCAACAGATGTTTGTTTCAAACAAAAAATACATATGCTTCAAATTAAAAGCTTATGATGCATATATAGAGTCTGAATAACAAGGAATAAAAATTCAGATTATTACGGTTCTGCTAAGAAAACAACTCATCTCACCTAAATTCGTACACAAAAAAAATATCAGATCAGTTTCAAATGTATACTGGCATTGGTACTTAAAGTGAAACCTGGTATTCATCACTGAAATTATGTTTCTTTCTCATCACATTGAACATCAACAGAGATGCAATGAAAACCTAAACAGCAGTTCTTAACAATGGATCTGGTAAACCAAAGAAAACAGTTTCAGAACTGTAGCCTCTTGTTGGTTTGCTCTTTTAACATTTCAAACAACTGAACTGCAAATGTTGATGTTTTCTCATTACACACTTGAAGGAAAAATCCCCATCAATTTCTTAAAGTGAACAGTTGCCTGCACAAACGTTGCATTTCAAAGTATTCTTCTTTGCACTTAACAACAAATTAGCCCTTATTAATTGCCTTGCAATTCATTTTTCAAAGCCTTTGAGCAAGATGTTTGGTTACTGTGATTATTCTGGCATTAATATTCAGTGTAATGCAACAGCTGTCATGTTTATATTATTTATTTCAGCACATTAGATTAATATACTGATTTAATCCACAGCCAATTTAAAAAGAAAACTAAAGTCAATACTAGAAATGCTATGCCTGAGTAATATTTAATATTATGGGCACGTACAGATGATACCCATTCCATAGATCTTATGAAGGTGAAGTGGAATTTTAATTAATTCCCTGACTGAAATGAATAGTTGCTATTCCTCTGTACTTCCATATTATTATTATGTAGAACTTGCAAAATAATTGCTTTAACGAAGAAAGGTAAGTGTGAGGTTTTATCTTAAGAAAATCTAACAGACAGAGTAAATACAGAGAGAGTAAAACTCTTTGCTACAAAATATAATCATGAACATGATTATAGAACAGCAGGTACTGTTGCATAGTGCCTGAGGTGCCTTAATATCTTAGCCTTAGTAATGTTAAGGGCATGCTATTTGCACCTCTGTAACCTTTCACCTGTGCTGCTGTAGAAGTGCTTTCCTGGAGCTTCTGTGACTTTATTTTTCCTTTTGTTTCTATGCTCTTGGTCTCATGGGCTTGAACCTGCCAACCTCGATAATGTTGGTACAGTGGGTTCTCATGGGAAGGGGCTACCACTGGCGTGACAATCACTCCTCTTTACACCACTATTCTTTCCTCTTGTTTTGCAGATTTTAGGTATTTGGGTTTTTTTATCCAGTTTTCTCTACTATAGAGAAAACCAAACAACGCACAATAAAGTACACAGTAGTCCGTTAAATGCTTGACCAACATTATCCTATAATACTTGTGCACAGAAGCTTAACAGACAATCAATATGCAATGCTTGTACCTGATTTGCATGTGCCGACCAACATCATCACAAACAGGAACAAATAATAGGGAGTTAGAGAGGGTCATGACAAAAAGTACATAGCGCTAAGGGCTAAAGGCAAGGCAAAGAAAACATAACCACTATTGCTTTCACTTTCCTTCTCACCACCTCTTGCACTGGATCATCAGAGGAGGATGCCCGCCTGGGACTTTGTCACTGCTCTTCCATGCCCGCCACTGATGAGAGTCTGTGTTTTCCCTTGCCCTTACCCTTCCCCATTTTTTCCCCCCTTTTCCTCTCTCACTTCCCCTTTTTATTCTTCCCCAAAAGTAATTTTCACTGTTAGAGTTGTTGTATGCTATCAGCTGTTGCCCCTGCTAATAAATCTGTACTTGTGAACCTGCCTCAACTCTTTTTGCACAAGTGTTGTGCTCAAGAATGTTTGGCTGAATTTAGTAAAATCATATGGCAAAATGTCTTTTACATCCTGAATCAACTACAGAAAGCTGTTCTGTGGATAGTGTATAATAATCCTTGCTGGGTTCTTGCTTCTTAGCATCTCTTTGACTTTGCATTCCTGCTTTCTAGCCTTCTCCTTGGAAATATTTGATGTTCCTTTGGCAGTGCAACTCTGAAAAATCAGTCTGCAAATAAAGAAGAAACTTCATAAACAGAGAAAAGAGAAGAAAAAAATACAAGAAACATCAGAACCAGTTAGTAACTAGACAAAGCTCTGAAAAAAATCTTAGATTAACTTGAAGCATGTGACCTGTTGCTACTAAAATCTTGGATTTTACTTATGACATATTGATTTTGAAATCAGTGGGATGCTCAAGGAGAGAAAATAACACAACCAGATCTGCCTCCAAAGGACTGTTATTTTAATCTTTATCATATTGACTTTGATAAAACATCTTGGTGACCATTTCTATGTACAAGTTTATTTTCCAAGGTTACCTAAAGGATAAAAAAAAATGGTGCTGCTCTGTTTTGGTTGCAAACACAGTCACTCAGAGATAATATGAAGATAACTTTTATGTTATCATATGGAGGACTTTTTTAGACAAAGCTCTCAACCCTTGTTCATACCTGGAATATTTGGTCAGGTGCATTTCTGTCTGTTCATTCCCCTCTGTGTACTGCAGGGATATAGTATAACATAGGAGGTCCCAGCCTACTGTTTCTAACAGCACAATCATGTAGCCTCAGTGACAAAAAAATTAATAAAATCAGTGCTATCCTGTTAAATTTAAAAATTGGTGTACTTTGGCCCTAATAAATAACAAATAGACACATGTAAATAAATGCTAGGCAGAATAAATAAATAATAATGACATGAAGTATGAGAAAGTGATGAGGAGTACAGCATGAATTCACTGTGGAAGAGTCATGCTTGACCAATCTGTTTACCTTCTGTGAAGAAATGGCTGGCTTGGTAGATGAGTGTAGAACAGTGGATGTTGTCTACCTGGACTTCAGAAAGGACTTTGACACTGTCTCCCATATGATTCTCATAGAGGAGCTGATGATGTACAGGCTGGAGGAGCAGACAGTGAGGTGGGCTGAAAATTGGCTGAATGGCCAGGCCCAGAGGGTGCTAATCAATGGCGATATCTAGTTGGAGGCCAGTGACTAGCAGTGTACCCCAGGATACTGGGTCCAATCCTCTTTAACATCTTCATTAATGATCTGGATGATGGGGCAGAGTGTGCCAAAATGGGAGGAGTGGCTGACATGCCAGAGGGCTGTGCTGCCATCCAGCAGGACCTTGACAGGCTGGAGAAATGAGCTGATAGGAAACTCATGAAGGTCAACAAGGGGAAGTGCAGAGCCCTGCACCTGGAAAGGAACAATCCCAGGCACCAATGTGTGCAAGGAGCCACCCAGCTGGAAAGCAGCTTGGTGAAAAAGGCCCTGGGGATCCTTGTGGACATCAAGTTGAACAGGAGCCAGCAATATGTCCTTGCTGCAAAGAAGGTTAATAGTATCCTGGGCTGCATTAGACAAAGTACTGGCAGCAGGTCAAGCGAGGTGATACTTCCCCTCTCCTCAGCACTGTTGAAGCCACACCTGGAGTACTGAGTACAGTGCTTGGCTCCCCAGTATAAGAGAGACAAGGACATACTGGAGGGAGTCCAGAAAAAGGCCACGAAGATGATTAAGGCACTGGGCATCTCTTGTATAAGGAAGGGCTGAGAGATGAGACATTTTAGCCTGGAGAAGAGAAGGCCTGGGGGAATGTTATTAATGTATAGAGACATCTGAAGGAAGGGTACAAAGAGGATGGAGCCAGGCTCTTTTCAGTGGTGCCCAGTGACAGGACCAGAGGCAATGGGTACAACCTGAAACACAGTAGGTTCCCTCTGAACAACAGGAAACACTTTTTTGTACTGTGAGGGTGACCAAGCACTGTTACAGGTTGCCCAGAGAGGTTGTGGAGTCTCCCTCGTTGGACATATTTAAAAACTGCACATGATCCTGGGCAACTGGCTCTAGGTTTTGCTGCTTGAGGAGGGGGTTTGGACCAGATGACCTCCAGAGGTCCCTTCCAACCTCAACTTTTCTGTGATCCTGTGACAAAGTAGCAGAATCCTTAGCAATTTCTGGATACAATTCAGGAATTAATGTGAGTCGGAGGGTCTTTCAAATACACAGTTTGCATGTGGCCACCTTTTTTTGGAAGATAAGAGAATTTAATAATATTAATGTGAATCATTCCAGGCCACCCAGCTGCATTGCCACACTGTTATTTTAGCTCACTAGCATAGATGTAGTCTTAAAATTTGTCTCATTTTAGCTGAGAAACACTGTAGTGTAATGCAAAATATGCAGGAGGGGGGTGGGGAGAGGAAGAGAAGCCCCTCTGTAGCAGATCCTTCTTCCACGAACTAATTTCTCGACAGAAATACAAAATTAGTGTTTGCAGCATTAGGCAGTCCTTGTCTACTTCTATAGCCACAGCCCTTGAAGGTAACCTATATGCTTATCAATTTGTACAGCAAATATACACCAGAGACATTGCTATCCATTTCTAGCCACCTTTTAACCCCACACTGCTGAGTCTTGGTAGCAGCTTCTGGCACTGGTACTGGACTTGCATATTCAGAAAATGCTTAATGTAAATATACTGATGCAAGTGCTTGTATGGATTCCAGTAAGAAACGTACTCAGGCTGTGTCAGATATTGATTAAAATACCATTTATTGGACGTAACATGAGAAGGAAAAAGGGAATAGAATAGATAATCTTACATCCTTTCAAATGGTGGGAATGCCAAGTTCTACAGCATTGGGAAATACCCTAATCATCAGGGCATGGCATGCTGTGCAGATCCTTTCTGCGTGAGGTTTGCCGGCACTGTTGTCGTTAGAGGTTTTATAGGATTTTTCTTATTGGTAACAGGTCTATTCATCATTTCTACTGTTAAGAAGAGGAACATTTTATGTAAACATGCTGCTTAGTTTCAAGATAAGAAGATATATGCAGGTGGCAAAAAGGCCAGGGGCCAAGAGGGAGGTGCATACAGGCTTCCCTGTTACAATTAATCAGTGAAGTTCATCTGGCAGTCAACTAATGTGTACAACACAGCACAGGCCTGCCCCTATGCAGGTCAGCTGTGATGGGGATCATTCACTCCCTGATGTACACTAGTGTTCTGGTGAGGACAAGTATACCTTAGCTTAGCTAGTACTTTCTCCTGTAATATTGTGATCACCATTGTCGAACAGTAGTCAAACTGTCAAAAAAAGTCAGACAGTAACTTCTTGCTAAGAATCACTGTCACAGAGTAACCAATATGACTGCAGTGGTGTGGGGTGCACCAAAGAGGTGGATAAAGGGAAGACTGGGGTCAAAGTCTGCAGTAACTGATCAATGGCTGGGAATGCTGCATTCCTAAGATTTCTGGTCCTCCAAGACAAAGTTCACTTTCAACTGGCTTGCCTTGACTTCTTCCCTGTGGAAAACAAGGTGCAAGGGTTTGAGGGGCTATTGTCTTTCTGGACTGGACATTTCAAAAGTGGTCACTGGTTCATTATTTGAGGCATAGTCCTAGCTTTTTGCACATCCTGAGATGTTATCTAAGATTATTCTTGAGCTGGAAGAAGGACAACATTGCATGACCAAATCCTATCAACCTTTGCAGGCAGACTTTCTACATTTTAATGTAAGAAGGGAGTATATATTATTAAGAATTTAAATACAGAAATGTTTAACAGTGCCACAGCATTGATCTGAACATGATACGAACTACCACAGAGAGCAACTGTTGTGTAAGTGGCACAATTAAACAAAGGAATGAGTGTAAATTATCCTCCCACATCAAGAAAGGAGCACTGGGGTTAATAAGATGGAAAAATGTATGAAGTCTATCCAAATTAAAGGCATTCTATAATTAGATTCTTTCCTGCTGCATTATTCATTATAAAAGAATTAATGGGGAAGAAATGCAGATTTCTCTAGATGAAAAAAATATTTTCATTCATTTCTGTATCCATATAAATTATATGACTTATGAATTAGTCCATAATGTGTTACTTACCATAGTAGTCATGACATTACTCTAGTGCCAGGACCCTGAGGGTACCACCAGCCCTGACTATCCCTGCCCAGCTGCCCCCTGTGGCTCCTCCTACCCTCCCTACAGCCCAGGACACAATTTTAGCCTCCTGAGGACAACCCCCATCCTGCCCACAGGATGTCTGAGCATGAAACACCTAGTGACTGGGTAGTACCCCAAATTCAGACGCTCTGACTTGTGGCCTTTCTTTCCACAGCTCATGAAGGACTTCAGCGCTCCTACTGTTGCACCTAAAAGAGCATTCTTCAGCATCTCTGTTTAGCTTAATGAAGTCTCCACTTGCTTTTTTATCTAGCTTTTTCTGAATTACGCTGTCATCAGCTATATCATAGCATTACCGTGCAGCTGGCAGACCACTGTAATGATGTTCTGCAGCAACTTTTGCTTTATTTTCTCTTCCTTCTCAGCACTGCCACTTCTGCATTGCTTTCCCCCCGTTTTTGTCATGGGCAGTCATGCACAGATGGTCTGCATCAAATGAGGGAAAGGGAAAGGCAGCTGGAACACTGGTGGCAAAATTCTCGGTGTAAATTCTGTTAATAGTGTCATAGGGATTTCTCAAGCTATACTCAGTAAGTGGAAAGAGGGGTTCTGCATTTCCCCCCTAGAATTCATGAAGTTCACAACAACAGCATGAACCAACTAACTGCTTAGTCTTTATTTCCTGCATAACAGCTCAGAGTCCACCTCAGCTCGCTTTCAGAAATTTTCATGTCAATTTGTGCGTAGGGATTTTCTAATTTGTATCTTCCAGGCTGCTACCACTTCAGAAGTAAAATATGTAGAAGCAGCTCTGACTTTGATTAACATCTGTTAAGACTATCTGAGCTGGCAAGCTTTGGGAATGGAGGAGATTCCTCCTCCCACATCTGCTGGGCTGCCTGTGTCATTCTCTAGTTCCTCCTAGTCCAATTCAATAGCTGGTCTCTCCAGTAGCAAGGCTGAGTGCGTATTACCGATAGGCAGCTTACTCTGTATGCAATATCTACACATACACACATGGCTGGCCACACAGATAACACAGATGCAGTTACAGAGCACTCGTACGGACACAGGCAGCACCAGTGGCCTCATCCTGCTGCCCTCTTTGGCTGAGCAGGATGGAGGTACATTACTGAGTCTCACTAATGCACCTCCACCCTGCTCAGCTGGAATGTATGTCTATATATATGAAAAAAAAAGCACATATATATGTGTGTGTGTTTGTATGTATGTACAATATAGATCCCTGCAGCAGCTAGGCTTAGGCATCCAGTATGCCCAGTAGCTGCATCTAGATCCCAGTCTCCCCAGTGGCTGGCACCTGGAGGACATAGGAACCCCACTCCATTTGCTGATACAGACTGTCTGCCCCTGCCACACCTGCACACGTACAAACACATGTGCTCACACCTGTAGTGGGCTGGGATTCCCCTGATCCCCAACAGCAACCTCTGCCCCCATGGTCTTGCTCTTAGAGACACGCCTGGAGCCTGGCTCACCTAACATGCTCACCAGCTTGTCTGGCTTGATCTTCACTAGTGCTCTCACACTCACTTGCACACCCACACTCACTCCAGGTGCTGTGTCACAGGCATGTATGGCTCTGACACCTGGTCCCACTGTCACCAGGTTTCACTCAAGCCACCATGGACACACTGGCCCTCTGGACCCATGGTCTGACTCTAGTTGCTGGCACTCAGACCCCCATAAACACAAATGCACATAGAGTAAAGAGCCTCTTATTGGAAAAATAACTTCAGGTAGAGCTTAATGAGGACACAGGACAGACTACAGTGATCAGGTGCAGGGCATGTCCAGATTGTACCGACCAGCCCCTGCTTACATGTGACTGGATGCTTTTATTCCCTTATCCCTTCATTTCCCCACCATTGTTCCTCCCCCAAATCACCTAGATCCCTCCCTTTTCCCACCTTTGTTTCCTCCTTGATACATCCCATAACAAGTCTTGTGCAAACCCCAAATTCCCTTCCCCTGCATCCCATATTGTGACCCACACCTATAGGCAATAACCATCCCTCAGGCCAAAAACGTGATTTAGATGTTGCTCCCACCATCTTGGTGGGTTTCACACCTGAACAATGGATCTGATGTCCCTGGAAAAGCCCTGCAAGGAGCCTGGACAATATATCCCTTCTCAGGAGTCTGTAGTTTGGGTTCCTTTGCCTTTTGTCCTGCCTCTGTGCTCCTCTGTTCTTGTGAAGATGGGCTCATGATGGTCTGGTGGCCCTCCTGTGATAAGCTTGAGAGCCACCAGGACAGGTTATTAACTTAGTTACCCCAGCTGATTCCATTTCTTTTCTGGTCTCTTTGTGTGTGCAGTAGAGCTCCTTATCACTTAACCAAACAATATCCCTCACTAGGCCTCTAACATTTGAATATGAGATCTTGTTTATTACACTTGATTTCATGATATGCACTGTTTATGCTATAGGCTTATTTTAAATGTACTAGCCCCTGTGTTGTGGTTGTGGAGTACATCTGTAAAGGATGCCTCATCTACCATGTTTTCAAATCACTTTGTATCACCTAAGAATCAGAGAGGCATTCTGCATGAGTAACATATGGAACAGTTTTAATTGAGGGACTAATCAGCAGTGGATCATTAATTAAATTTTATTTTTTTAAGACTCTTTGGGAGTATTAGCCAGGAAGCACACCTGGGAAAAGTATGTTCTGGAGGATAAATCCTATCTTCATCTCATTTTATCATTTGAGTTTTACATACTGCAGAACAAAGCTCAAAGACTACAAACACTTATGAATACCCATACTTTTTTCCAACACAATAGAAAGGACTACTGGCTCTATCTTTGCTTTTGTGGGGGTTTCATTCTGCGTGCAGGATCACTGAATCACTGTAGAGTAATGCATTTTTCTATACTGTCAATAGAGAAAGACTGATAACTTGCCTAGGCTTTCTGAATTGCTCCCTGGAGGTACCTAATTTTCCTTATTGAGTGTATAGGCAGCATTACTGCCTACTAATAAAACCTTGACTTGGCCAAGTAGGATAGGCTTTGCTGCCTAGGAATTGTAATACATCAGTTAGGCACCCAAAAGAGAGCATCTGACTCAAGTTCAAAATAACCAACAGTGCTCAGCCTGAGCTCACTGAGCCGGAGGGAAAAAAAACATCCATTACATATTACTTATCATTTTACAGTTGAAGTTCTACCATCATCAAGCTGCAGAAATTTTCAGGGTTGTCTGGTGAAGAAACAGTGTTGTGTTGGCAGCTGCATAAGTTTCAAATGTAGTCTTTATTGTAGTTAAAAAAAAAAAAAAANAAAGATGTCTGTTGATTTGAATAAGAGCTAGGAAAAAAAAGTTAATAAAATCAGAATTTATGGGAAGTTCTTCAAAAAAAAAAAAAGAAGAAAAAGAAGTTCTACAATCTTGTGCCTGTACTGAGTGAAATATTCCTCAGGTTAATGACATTTTTCTCAAGCATTATGTAAGTGGAAGTGAATATTACTTTATGTCACAAATGTGCAGACTTCCCAAACTGTATCTCAATTGTTGCTAGAGTGACCGTAATACTGGTCAATCCTGGAAACATAAAGAAAAATTCCCACAAGTGTCTTCGTATTACTTGGGAAAAGTATCAAGGCAAAACTGAATATAATAAATATCATATTATATCATATCATAAAGATATGATATGATATATGATATCCCTCCATTATCTTCACTGTTCCAGAGCCTTAATAGATTTTTGGAATCCACTCCAGAGAAACCTTCATTTAATCATCCACATTAGCTAGAGTAATTACAATTTTCAGTACCTGACACTCCCAGACCTCCAAATAGAATTACCTTGAAGTGTTATTTGTACTGGGATCTTAGTATTCAGAAGATGCTGTGTAATTTCTGCCAAACTCCTGAGATTCGATAGCTCTAATGTCTTTTATCTGACTTCCATTTTCTTTCAATAAAGAAACTGAGGGAGTATTTTCTTTGAGATGTATAAATCTATCAAAATGGATAACATCTGAGAGACAGAGCACTAGCACTAATAAAAATCAGAGGCTGCATGATCAAAAATCTGCCAGACATTAATCTGCCATGAACATTACTTGTTGCAGAATCTTATCTCAGGGTTAATAATTATTTCTGTTTGTAAGCCTGGAACATTACGTTGCAATGTTCTTTAAGTTATTGACTCTAACTCTGAGGTAACATAGATGCTTTCAATATTAACACTTATAGGAGATGGATAGGTATCTATGTTGGAAGTGCTGGCACCGAAACAATAAATTAATCTTTTTTGCTAATGAAAGCCTTACTGTTCAGTTGTTTCTGGTGTGGATTATTATGATATTTAAACTGATGAGTCTTTCATGCAGTGGATATTTCCAGAGGGAATGCTGTAACAAAAAATTTAAGAGTTGCCATGTCTTAGAGGAATACCTGGAGAATCAGGCCGTTCACCACACTTAAATGGTTAATGTGAGACTGCAGGTAGGGTGGCAGTTGCAATCGTGTCTCCTTAAAATCTCCTCTGCTTTAGCTGGGATAAATCACATTGCTCACTTTGCAGACTTCCTGTAGAGTGACTGAGATTCCCACTTTTAACATTCGCTTTCCCCTATGCATTCTCTCCATTTTACAGCTCAGTCCACATTTTATGAGGTAATTAAACAACCCTCCACAACTTTCTTGGAGGCACATAAAGGTTAGCTGTAATATATTATTAAACGACTGATAAAAGGAGACTTAGGTGACATAACTTCTTTTGTGGTTAACTTCCAAACTGTTCTGCACTTCCATGATATGTTACACAGAGATTGCAATAGTGGGTGACAGGCTGGGAAGGAAATCTGATTCTCTGTCAAGAAGGAATGCAGATTTTCAAACCAAAGATTAGGCTTGGATTTAGGCCATCCTTCTTGAGTAATGGAGTGAGTCAGGGGCATTGATGAGAATGACACTGGTAATTTGCCAGTACCAGTCTGATATATTCCTACATAAATTTGTATGTCCTTTAAACTAGAGATTCATGAGCAATTGATTTCAATTTTTGCAATGTTTTCACAATTAACTTTTCATTGTCCATCTTACCTGGAGAAATTGTGACATGGGTGAGTGGAAAACAAACATCAAAAAATTATGGAAATGGCATGTGAGTTTGTAGGACACTGAAGTGCTATTTATTTACTCATCTAGCCAGCTTTATAGATGTCTGGCATCACTTATTCTGGATATTGCATGGCTACAACTTCAGTATGTTATATCTGTAATGCTCAACATTTCTGAAAATCAACTTCAGAGCACAATGAAAAAATAGATGTTCTTAATATAAATCTGGACAGCTGTAATTAAAACAATTTTTAATATACATTCAATAAGTTTTTTAAAGTAAATTCTTCACTACTTTTTTGACAGTTACAAAATATTATGAGACATTTCAGTGAAATTTATATCTTAGATGAAGACATTTGAAGATCAGCATTTTTTCCTCTCTTTATATTCCTGTAAGCATTTACCTTGGAATGCACAAAAACTGATTATATGAAGTAGATATCAGATACATCTGAAACTATGAATTTTAAGATTCCAGTTTGAACTTCGTGCACATTTGAATTAATGATATATTGAATTTGAATCTCTAGTTTCTGTTGGTTTCCACTGTAACACAATATCCATATGCAAATTTTAAGTATAAATTTAAAGCAGCTTGACAGCTCAGCCCTTCTGTTTTAACGTTCATATGATTTCTTCAAGCAAACTCACCGGCTAAAATTTAAGACACTGTAGGGGCATTGTACTGTATATCTAAAAGTAGTATAGTTGCCCACTCTTTTGAGCATCACTTTTCTTTGGGAAAGTTCTAAAATGGAGGGGGGGGAAAAGTGTATATCTGAAACAGGAAAAGAAAATGTCTATAGCTTTGTTCTCATGCTGTAATACAGTATAATCAAACATATTATCTGTTTGATAAGCATTGCACTCTATCTTCAGTTTGCATGCTTTCCTTTGCCTCCCACACAAACTATTTCTGACAATTGGTGAAAGTTTTTGTCATTTCTGAAGTCATTTCAATAGATGGCATAAGTTTCATTTTAACAAACAGTGACTTCTGGAACTTTTTGAGTACACTGTACGAGCAATAGAAGGAATTTCCCATTTTCCAGCTCCATAGCTATTGAATTGTTGTTGTTCTTTTCATAGGGACTATCTCATTAATTCTTTGTGTATAATTGTCAGAGTTACTGACTTATGTGACAAGAACAAAGCTTTTCACACTGTAGGAATTTAATAACCTCCAGTTTATATTTACCTCCAAGTACTTTTCTGTAAGTTTGTTTTGTTTACTGGCCAAAAAGGAAACAAAGAAGAAAAGAAGAAAAGAAAAAAGAGAATCTGTCTTTAACAAAACACTGAAAGTCACTGAGCTTATTTTTTGTAGGGAAATGCAACAATAATTTCCATTTGAGAAAATTTATCACTCATTGCAATTAAATTAAATAAGCATATTTAGAAATCATAAGATCATACGTAAAATAAATTACACAGCATACAGAAATTCATTAATTCAATTAATTTAAATTATGTTCAATGGCTTTGATGGAAAGCACAGGAAGTGTATCATACCTTTAGCTATAGCTGTTTTTAACATAAAATCTACACATGAATGAGGGCTAAATATGCAGTGGAAATTAACATCTTAGTATTCTAAAGAAAAAATAAGTCTAGCTTAGTTAAAGCAAATGAGAGCATTTTGCTAAAAAATTAGACTCAAAATTAGTGATCACTCATCTAGGAGAAAGAGACTGAAAATTAATAGAACTCCATTTTGGCAAGATTATGTATATTTGATTTAGCATAAATAAAGACTGAAAAATGGTTAATTTGAAATTTTCTTTAATAGCTGCCATGTTTGTTTTGGGAGAGAAATGTAATTTAATTTAATCTGGTTTTGACACAATTTTATTTTAATGCTGAATAATAATATCAACTGTTCATTCTGCTATATTTCTCTAACCTTTCACAGAGAAAGAATGTCAGGCTATGAAATTCCCAAAGCAGATCTTTTATTAGAATTCCATTATTAAATAAAGACCATTTTTTTACTTTCATCTTAATTTATCTAGATGAGGGAATATTCTCTTGCTAAATTTTCCCAAAAAATATTCCTTTAGATTTCTGTGATATCAAGCTAGCTGTCATTCTGTTTAAACTCTTAAAACAGCTTAAGTAATTTGAAATTCATTTGGCAAAGACTTATATTCACCTGGAAAAATCCAAAGAATGGTCTCTAATTTTTACTCTGATACTGATGTCATCAGGCTGAGTCCATTGATTTCAATGGGTTATTCAGAATTCATGCTTATGTAATTCAAATTCATATTTGAAATCTTATCATTATTTCCTCAATGTAAGATTATTAATCAAATTTGTTTGGTTTATCCATTTGCAAGTGCTGGATTTTGATATATTTCCTGGCATTGAGCAAGACTTCAGTCTACAAATAATCTTTCTGATATTAATGCCACCATTTAAGCAGTAATTAATACTTTGGCTTTGTAAAATGATCGGCCACTCCAAAATTAAACTCTAACTGATCAGAAAAAAACCCCAACTTTCTGCAAATTTCATGATTTGCCAGGGGAAGGACAGTGTGGAGATGGCACTCATTTTCATGGACAGGTTGAGCCAAACTAATGCCTCCTGTTAACCATGAGACCTGATGACACCTGAAGCCTTTAACTGGTTTAGGCCTATCCCATCCTCAGAATTTAAGTAGGGGTACTTAAAATCTGAGTCCAGTTATTTTAGGCTTTCACTGTGACCTTGTGTTTTTTCAGTACTTAAAGGGCGGGGTATAAGAAAGATGAGGACAGACTTTTTAGTAGGGCCTGTAGTGATAGGACAAGGGGTAATGTTTTTCAACTAAAAGAGGGTAGATTCAGACTAGATATAAGGAAGATATTTTTTACCATGGGAGTGGTGGAACACTGGCTCAAGTTGCCCAGAGACATGGTAGATGCCCCATCCCTGGAAACATTCAAGGTAAGGTTGGATAGGGCTCTGAGCAACCTGATCTAGTTGAAGATGTGCCTGCTCATTGCAGGGGGTTTGGACTAGATGACCTTTAAAGGTCCCTTCCAACCCAAAGCATTCTATGATTCTATGAACATTCAAAAGTGATGTATCTAAGCAATTTCTGAGGCTCCAACTGTTTTATATGTATTTGGGGAGGGAACAAAATGATAAAACACAAAAAAACCTAAACAGAAACAAACAAAAAGCCTGAAAGCCAAAACTCCATTGTAAATTTTGTTTGAGGTTTTGAAAGAATTACTGTGCTTTCTGATCCTTTCAGTCAAAAGGAAGGATGTAATATGTCCTTATGTATCACATGTTCCAGCATTCCTGGTGTATGTTATTGGTCTGTAAGTATGATAAAACAGAGCATAATTAAACAATGGCCAAAAATAAATAAATATTAAGATACATAATTTCTACTTCAGTGTAAGAAATATGTTCTTGGAAGCCACTCAGCCTTGCAAACAGAGTGTGTTAATGTGTTCAGAGTTAGCGAAGAACAAATGTACAGGTCATGTCAAACTACATTAAGTTGTTTGTTATGAGCTAAATGAATGACAATAAAAGCTTTAGAACTTTTAACGCTTGAGCAGCTTTTCATCTATATTCTTCCTTACTTTTCTATTTGGCAGAATGACAGCTTAGCTCATTACCTTCTTCCTCATCACCTTTGCCTTATGATGTGAGAGTTGGCTATTTAAAAAAGGTCAAGCAAACTAGGAACTATGGACATTAGGTCAGAGTGTAGATTTATTTGACAAATTCACAAAATAATTCTACAGTGACCTTTTCACTGGCAAAACTGAGAAGCAAAAAAAAAAAAGTGTTTACTTATCAACCCTTAAAAATCCCATAATTTATGTCTTTCTTCAACAATTAGCATTGGAGTGGCTGGGTTTAGAAGAGCCCTTACTACTAGCAGTTTATTTAAATGAGTGGAAAGTGGGCTGGGCAGACTGCACCTCCGGGTTTTCATTTCAGAAATGTACTTGATTGTATCTGTCACACAACCTCTTAAACAGATGTTGATGCTTCATGTAAAATATTGTAATAGTGGTTTTTAATCACACTTTTTACTTCATTCTTCTTTGCAGATTCAGCCTTCTGGGATGGTACATTGTTTGTATGGGAGTCTGTGTGTGTGTCATGGCTGCATACTGCCCACAGAAGATGTCCGCTAAGAGGACTTTAGTTCATGGTGAATGTAGGCACAAGCAAAGTTAACTAAGGGCCTCTTAAATATTGACAGGCTTGGGGCATCAACCACATCTCTAGGAAGCCTGTTGCAGTGTTTGACCACCCTCTCGGTAAAGAAATGCTTCCTAATGTCCAGCCTAACTGTACCCTGGCGCAGCTTTGAACCATTCCCATGCATCCTATCACTGGATCCCAGGGAGAAGGGATCAGCATCTCCCTCTCCACATCCCCTTCTCAGGAAGCTGGAGAGAGCAATGAGGTCACCCCTCAGACTCCTTCTCTCCAAACTAGACAAACACAAAGTCCTTAGCAGCTCCTCACAGGACATTGCTTCCAGCCCTTTCACCAGCTT
>VYZV01041757.1:34638-48619 GCA_013401275.1 Pandion haliaetus
TGCAGGCATCTGACCCCCGCGGGAAGCAACCTGCGTGGGCGCAGGAGGTACCAGAGCCAGGCTGAGCCATCTCTTTGCCAGTGGGTGCCAGGGCAGGAGGGCCCCCTGCGGCCCACGGCACTGCAGTGGGCTCTGGGGACAGACACCTCCTTCCCGTACCGAAAGGATGGGTCCATGCACGTGGGGGAAGCCATCACTCCCCAAACCCCACCAGGCAGCGGGGGGGCAGGAGGAATGGCTTCCTGGGGAGCCGAGGGGGTTAACCATGGCACTGCATCCTACTCCCGGCACAAGAATGTGAGTGATCTCCCTCCCTCTGCTGCCAAATCCTGGTTACTCCAGAGGTAGCCAGGAGAGCAGAGCAGCCTCTCCCAGGCCAGCTCTGCTCCTGGTCTCTGCCCAGAGCTCGGGGAGACCCTGAGCTGCCACCTGCCCCCAGGGGAGCACAGAGATCCCAGCCACTGCACATGGTGGCAGTGATGCTCCGGTAGCCATCACGCTGCCAGCACTGGCCCTTGCCGGGTGTGGGGTGTCTGTGTCATGGTGGAAATGGACTGGGGTGAGTCCCCTCCTGCCCATGCCACCTCCCTGATCCCAATGGCCATGGCAGCATCGCCGTGGTGCCCTAGGGAGCTGGGTGCTGTCACCACCATGCAGGCTCTGCCACTCCCACCCTACTCCAGCATAGCCCTCCGCCTCCATCCAGCCCCTGTCCCGGAGGATGCTGCCGGCCCAGCAAGGGCAGGAAGGCGAGCAGGCTCCCACTGGGACAACCCCTACGGCTGCGGAAGCTCCCACCTTGGCACAGATGCCCAGGCATGGGGCTGGGCTGGGAGCAGGACCTCCCTCCCTGGGCAGGCAAGGGGGAACCTGCTGGCCACGTGGGCTGGGGAGACTGCAGCACCCATCAGCACCCATCCCTCTTCTCCTGCATCTCACCTCTTCTCGCAGCCATTGGCCCCGCAAGCCTTGCTATGAGGCTGTTACCAAATCCCCCAAACACTTTTGCCCTCTTAGGAGCCCCAGGTCAGGCAGCAAGCTGGGGGGCTCCTGAAATGCCGTCCCAGAGCCCCAGCCCCAGGTAAGCGAGGCGCCCACCTGTGCCCTTGTGCCTGCACCCTGCCGAGCTGCTGAGGCCGTCCTCAGTGGGAGGGAAGGGCAACCAGTGAGGGTGAGCCGGTACCCCCACGCACTTGCATCCCTCATGATGCCACTGGCTCATCTTGAATCCTCCTCAACTTCCCCATGTCTGCCATACCAAGCGGCATTCCTGGGAAGGACAGCCGAGGGGGAAGCAGAGCAGAGGAAATATAAACAGTGCCGTGCAGCTACACTGGGGAACAGAAGCATGAGAGTGCCGAGCGCACGGTGCTATAAATAGGCAGCCCACAGCCAGGCCAACTTTTTCAAAGCTTCCCACGGTCTCCTTGGGAATGTGGGATGCTGCGGACCTTCCCCCAGCCTGGAGGAAGCTGCTGTCGAGGCTGGGAGTCAGGTACCCCCGGGGTGACCCCAGCGTGGGATACCGTGCCGATGGGGTTGGGGGGAGGAAGACTAAAAGTGTCTCTATGTCCTAATGTGCCTTTCCCCAGCGAGCGGTCCCTGACTGGCCCTGGGCCAGCAGCCGGATCCTGGGCAGAGGTGACATGTCAGGGTCCATGGGTTCCAGGCTGTGGGCACAACCGGGTTACCCCAGCCTGGCTCTCCACCTCGCCACAGCATCACCCTGCCTCCACGGCCACGCTGCCCACCGAGATCCTCTCCCTGCCGTACTCTCCCACCATGGCATGGGCTGATGTGGCCCATGGGATGGTAGCCACGGTTTGGGAGAGAAGCTGGAATCCCTCTCCTGCTCCTGGGACCATGGGCAGGGGTGGGGCACCCCCAGCCTCGGGGGGACAGCACAGTCCAGCTCCACACCGGGTGTGCTTGGAGGGCTGTGACCCCCGAGGGGCTCCCAGGCACCGAGCTCTGCCCCCGGCACGGCCCATGAGGGGGGAGAAACCCATGGTGGGGACAAACCCACAGGACACCCTCCCAGCTGTCCCCAGGCGCCCTCAGCTCTGGTCCCACTCATTAAAACAGAGCTCATTAAAACGTGAGCAGGAGTGTGCGCTCGCCCTGCGCGCACGGCCGTTCCCTCGCCCCCGGTCCTGCTGAACTGCTGGCGCGGGAAGTTTCTCGTGAGAACGAAGCCGGTTCCTCTCCATCCCACACTGGCCGTGCTCGGCAGTGGCCCCGCAACCCGGCACCAGCGGCACCCGCCCCGGCCCCATAATGGGAGCCAGGTGCTGGCCAGATGCGTGCAGCCCCTCGCCCCAGTGCACGGCGTGCGGGGGCGGGATGCGGCCCATCGGCTCCGCACGCCGCCAGCCCAGAGCAATGCCGTGTCTGACGGACACAGGTCTGCTGCACCAAACCAGGGCACTGGCTCGCATGCCCACACAGCATGGGACGGTCCCCCCTGCCATGTAGCAGCCTTCTGCCCTGGTGTGCCACCTCCCTTTGTTTCAGCAGAGTCTCCAAGTAGCTTTGTTGCACCCCATCAGTAAATATTTTTGAGGATGCACCCCCCAGCAGATGCATATTGATTGATGTATAAATGATATGCATGTACAGCTGAAGGTCTAATATTTTCTCCCTGCACCCCCACGGATTGCTGCGTGCACCCTGCTTTGGAGAGTACTGCTTCAGAGGACAGGCGAGACCCTGGCCCACTGTGCGGGCAGGGTGCTGCGTGCCCATCTTGCCCCCACTAGCTCCAGGGAGAGGAAGCCTGGGCACCCAGCCTGGGGACCCAGGGCTTGCCCGGACCCAGAGGAGACAGTGGCCGGGGGAGCAGGCAAGCAGAGATGCCACCTTAGTACCCCACACAATACCCAAACTGCTGCTCTGCACTGGTCCTGGTGACCCACCGGGGGCATCAGCGGGCGTACAGGCACCCTCCCAGTACTCCGACCCCCTGCTCAGTACTGTGTCCCCCGTCCCCCCACGCCAGGCTCCCCAGGGGGATGTGGGAGAGACGTTTTGTAGGGTTTACCCAGGCATTGCAGGGTGGGTGAGGGCGGAAGCAGCGAAGCACTGAGCCCCGGGCAGAGCTGAAGCCACGAGGGAGAGGATGTGACTCGCTTCCAGTGAGAGGGCCAAGGCAAGGAGGGTGACCATCAGCACCCGTGGGAGGGGAGGGCAGGCTGCGGCTGGGGCAGTGCGACCTTGGGAGGGGATAAGACAGAGGACAGGACTCACAGGACCTCTCCAGAAGGAGAGCGGCGCTCGGACCCAGACCCAGCCAGGCAGGGGGAGCACGGCTGCACAGGGAGGCACAGCAGGACCCACTGCAGCAAAGGGCTGGCCCTGGCATCTCCTCTGCCAATTTAGGGGCACTGAGGAGGCATGCCAAGCAGCAACGGGGTGCAAGCACAACCCTAATGCTCGCAAAGGGGCTGCTGCGGTTGCAGCTCCCTGCTCCAGCCCAGACGCAGCAATGAGGGGCTGGGAGTTCAGCAGGATGAGGCCACTGCTCTCCCAAGGGAAATGACGGCCTTGGGTATGTACAGGGCACCCTGTGGCGTCAGCCAGACCCTGGCCACGCCGCTCTCGCTGTGTCACACGCTCCTACCCGCTACCGTGACGTGCTCAAAATAGCTGCCATGGATGTAGCCAGGAATGGGGGGGTCAGGCCCCTGCTGGGGGCACGGCCGCGGGGTGCAGGCAGCCTGCCAGTCACCTTTCTCGCCATCCATCCTTGGTCCCCAGCCCTGTGCATGCTACATCTGCAAGACCCAAGAGCAGCATCAGGCATCATGGCGGCGACCCCTCCTCCCCAAGGCTCTTATTTTAGTTCCTTCTCATCCTTTTCCCCCTGCTCTAAAAAAAGGAATGGTTTAATAAGGCAGGCTTGGCAAATTAAGAAAACCAGCCAGAGGAGCAGCCCTCTGCCAAGGCCGGCTTTGGCACTGTGTGCCACAATGGGATTGGGGCGAGCCGGCGGCAGTGCCGAGCCTGAGCCCTTCGCCCGCTGCGGAGGAAGCCCAGCCTGCAGCACCGCAGGGGCCAGCCCAGCTGGAAAAGCCATTGAACTGCTCACCTCACTCACTGCTGCAAAAAAACAGGTGACTTCAAAGCCGGGAGCTCGCGAGGTGCTGGCACCGTACAGCGGCCCCAGCATCACCCGGTTTCGTAACCGCGCTGGCCCGGGGGAGAAGAAACCTTTCCAAATAACCCGGCCCTCCAGCAACCGGGGAAAAAAGAAAAAACAAAACACAGGAGTGTTATTCCTCTTGGCTAAGCAAGCCCTGTGCAAACTTCCAGAGGATTTATGGCATTTTAAAGTTTTCCCCCTCAGCACAGTACTTCTCCAAGACTAAACATCTTCATCAATTCTCGGCCAGCCAGGGTTAGGGCTGCAGCGCGGCAGCGCTCGGCCACGGCAGCGAAGGTGCATATTTCTCTTGGCAAACCCCAAGCACCGGCCCTGGGCTGGATCAGACGGCAGTGGAGGGAAGTGAGCTGCCTGCTTAGAACAGCCACCATCATTCACACGTTATTTTTAATAGCTCAGCGAGACAGAGTCCACCCTCCCCAGGAGACTTGGCTCGAGCCCATCATGCTCGCAGCTTTGCTGAAACGCCATTATACAAGTCGACAGGTCTGGCAGGGGGAGAAGTGGGGGGCAGGCGGGGAGGGGAGCAGCGCCTGGGCCTGTTAGTGGATAGGCACAGGATGAATTTGGGAGCAGAGACTGGTACCTTGCAGCCACAACAAGTGGCACCCGGAACAGGGGAGCATGACGGGGGCCACCGTGCTGGAGCACTTTGCCCTGGCTCGCTTGCACGTATAACCGTTGGGTTTATAGTTATATATTGTGGTGTTGTATTTATAAGGCTGCCTGAAGGGTCAGAGCACTGTTTGTACCTGCAGAAAGCACCCTGGGCCCTTATGAGAGGAGCTCAGCACCCAGGCTCTACCCAGGGGCAGCTGGCAGCAGGAGAGTCCCGGTGCAGTGTGGTGCCGGAGCAGCGGCTCCCTCCAGTCGGTGCCTGGGGTTGCCACCATGCCCAGGCATGGGGACCGGAGGCCATCGGCTTCCTGAGCCCACGGGTACGCGTGTGCCAGAAGCAGGAGAGGCGCAAGGAGCAGCAGAGCCCACAGCGGCTGCCTCGCCCTGCTCTCCGCTGCATTCCTCCCCTCTCCCAAAGGCTTCCAGCCCCTTCTGCAGTGAGGGACGGTGGCTGCCGGCAGCCAGAGCCCCCAAGCCACAGGAAGCCTCTAATAAGAGGCTGTTTAAACTCGACGTCAAGGCTTAAGTCCTCTACTTATTTCCTAATTGCTGTTATTTGCTGAGCTGTGTGGATCCAGCCACCCAGCCCTCACCCTTGGCAGGTCCTCGTCTCCAGGAGCCTTTCACCCAGCTCCTGCATGGCAGTGCAGAGCCTGGGAGCCCACAGCCCCGCCACAGCTCTCGTGCCCACGGGGCTCCGGATCGCTGCCTGCAGGGCTCAGGATTGCTGCCCAGAGGCAGACAGCCCCAGCAGCAGCGTGCCAGTGCACCAGGGGAGCTGGCTGGCCCCAGCGGGAGGGTAGGGATCCCCCATGCCAGACCCCACCGGGGCCAAGGAAGAGGCAGCCCCATTCCCCCTGCCCTTAGCCCTTGCCACCGTGTTGCCACCGGGGCCTCTCCCAAGCTGCGCCAGAGCTGGGACAGTTTGGGGCACAAAGGCCGCCCCACAGCAGGCAGCGGGCACCCCAGTCGGGCAGGGCTGCCTGCACCACATTGCCCAGCGCAGTCAAGAGGGGCAGTACCTGGGAGGCGGTTGGGCTGGCTCGGGGGTCAAAGATCCGCAGTTTCTTGTCCTGTAGAGATAAAAAGAAAACAGAGGAGGGTTAAGGACCCCGGGGCCAGTGGGATTTCAGGCTGTATTAGGCAGAAGGCTGAAGCGAGCAGCCCCCCTCCCTCCTGCCCATCACTCTCCTGCCTGCAGTGCCGGCCCTTATGGATGGCTTGCACAGCATCCTCCAGGTCCTGCCCCACATCACCGGCAGGGGCACACCCCCAGTTCTCCCAGAGCCTCACCAGGACCCTGACACCCTCAAAACTGCTCCCAGAGAAGGGGTGGAGCCTCCAAAGTAGAGCCAGGGCTGGAGTTTGACCCTCGGGTGTCATCCTGCCAGCACTCCCCAGCATCCTGTGGGCAGGGGAGCAAGCCCTCTCCTGCCTGGCACCCCACAGCTGAAGGGGGTGCGGGATGCCCTTCAGAAAGGGCTGGCTGGGGTGCAAAGGCAGCAGGGAGGTGCCCCGGTGCCAGCCTTGCTGCCAGGGTGCTACTTGGGGCCGGCCAGACCCACATGGCACAGCGGTGCTGCAGGCCTTGGGGGCCACACGGCACGGCTTGGGGGCTGACCCCCACCCCAGATGGCACGGCTTGGTGTTTTAGCCTCAGTGCTCAGCCTGCACGCTTGGTACAGGGCTCCAACTGCTCGCTTAGGCTGCACACTCAGTCTGCACGCTTGGCCAGCCTCCATGCTCCATCTTGGGCCCACCTGCTCACTCAGCCTGCACGCTTAGCCTCCACCCTCGGCACAGGGGGGCCGACTGCTCACTCGGCCTGCAGGCTTGTTCTGCGTGCTCAGCTGGCCTTGCATGCTCGATGCTGCTCACCCAGCCTCTGTGCGTGGCCTGGGGGCCTGGCAGCTTGCTTGGCCTGCACGCTTGGCCTCCATGCAGGGCCTGCGCACAACCCACCCGCTAGCGTGTCCGGCAGCGCGCGGGCAGCGAGCGGCAGGCGCCATCTAGTGCTCCCGTCCTCCTCGGCTCTGGCCCTACTCGCTGACCCCATTTCTGCCCTTTTCTCCCCAAAACGGGGTCACCGCGGCCCCCCCCCCCAGACCCAGGGCACAGCCGGCCCGGCCATGCCGTGCCACGGTGAGGTCGGCCTTGCGAGCCGCTCACCTTGCAGGAGGTGCCGAGGAGGCGGCCGTCTCGCTTCCAGGCCAGGCTCTGCAGCTGGTCCTCGTGGGAGTCCAGGGCTGTGGGAGGAAAGCAGGCTCAGGACCGGGATCAGGCAGGGCTCCTTCTGCCGATGAGGCAGGCGTACGGGCAGGAGTCATCGCTCTCCCACCCATGAGCACCGGAGTGCTTCCCAGGAGAAATGATCTGGTCTTTCCAAAGGGCCGGTGGCAGTGAGAGCAAGGGTCAGGACCCACCGGGATGCTGCCGTGTCCGTGCATGGACCATCCTCGCACCGCTGACAGCTCGACCCGAAGGGCAGGAGCCCTGGGAAAGCCACAGGGCACTTACACCCCTGTGCTGCCTCCCAGCCTCCTCTCCCCGTTGGGTTAGCTGAGGTCTGGCGAGGCTGGTAGCAACAGCCCACAGCACCCATGTCCACCCACACACTGGGACACGCAGGGAGAGGGACCTGTCACCCCAGGGGATCCCCAGCAGAGCTGCTACAGACAACCTGGGCAGTACAGGAGCCTTTTACACTGCTACATCAGAGCGTAGGGGGGCCCGTGCACACACATGAGGGGTTGCAGTGCTCCCTACCCAAAACCCCACCTGTGCTGCCTGTTCAGTGACACCAAGGTCCAGACTTGAGCCCGTTGCTTGAGCCCAGGCACCAGCATGGTGGACATATGTGTCACGGGCAGGAGCTGGCAGGCACGGCCATGCCTACCTGTCAGTGGCTGCTGCTGCCCCATGTCCCAGATGGTGACTCGCTTCCCTGCGCCGCTGGCCAGGACGCCGTCTGCCGTGGGGTGGAACTGCAGCATGTCCACCGGACCCCCTCCGGTCCCCAGTGTCAGCCCTGCGTCGCCGGGCATGTCCTGGCCGCTCTCGGGCAGGCGCCACACCTTCAACTGCAGCCCCAGGGAGAGGTGGGTCAGTCCCCAGGCAGGCGAGCCGGACCCGGCTGGGTGCCAGTGGCACTTGACCTGGGCTTGCTGCTTGTCCAGGCTTTGGTCCCTGAGGACACCAGGTGACCCTTCGTCGCAGCTCGGTGGGATCAGGGCTGTGGGCATCCCAGGTGGGAGAGGGCTGATCCCTGGCTGACACCATTTGCCATGTCTCCCACAACCTGGGGATGTCCCACACCACTTGCCAAGGCTGGCACCCTCCTCCCCAGACTCCTCTTATTCCCATCGCTCTGCCTCCATCTCCCCTGGGCTCTACAGCGAATCCCAGAGACACGCCGGGGGACACAGTGTGTCCCTTGGGACCCCTGGCACCAAGCGCTCACCGTCTCGTCAGTAGATCCCGTAGCCAGCAGGAGCTGATCGAAGGGTGAGAAGTCAAAGTCTGTCACCACATCTGGAAGGAGAAGGGCAGATTTGTCCTCACCCTACCCCTGCAGACAGCGTGTCTGCCCGCCTTTGCTCTTCCCCAACACCAGACTCTTCATTCACGCACACGTGCAGGCAGTCGCAGGCAGCTGGGGTCAGATGCAGCCCCGCCAAAGCATTCTGGAGCAGCTCAGCTTTGCTGCGTGAGCCTGGGCCCCTCCACGCTGTCCATCAGGGTCTCGCACCCCTTTGGCGGGGGACGGGAGCCCTGAAAGGTAGCAACTGTGCAATTGTATCTCTCCATCTAACCCACCGCCACCCAGGTTTGGCTTTGATTTCAGGATGGACAATCCCCAGGAGGCACAGGGGAAAGTACGAACAGCACAAGGGCATCTGTGCTGGCCCGGATGCCAACGAGCGAGGCCGTGGCCAGCTGGGGCCGTGCTGGTAACAAGGCTCCCTTTGTAACGCCCCAGCTCAGCGCGCCGGCAGCAGGGACACTCCTCGTGGCTCCAGCAGCAGGGCCCTGCGGGAGGAAGGCTGGCACCGTCAGCAGCAGCCCCTCAGATGCATTTGGCACACTTGGGAAAGTAGGTCGCTGTGTACTTTTCTGCTTCCAGGAGGTTGTGGAGAGACAGGCCCAGGAGGCATGAAAAAGCGAGTAGCTCACTCTGCTGCATTTGCCCCGGGAGGAGAGAAAAATCCCTTCCCCGCTTTGGAGGTGTTGCTCTGGCAGGGCCAGCTTCAAAGGGCTCAGGCTAAATCTCATTAACAAGCTGTTAATGTTGTGCTGGCTCCCCGTGCACCCCTCCAGCACTCCCCTGGGAGCAGCAGAGCTCGCTGGCCTGCTTGCGAGCGTGGTGCAGCTCCCCGTGCCCAGTCCCGCACCACTGGGGCAGGGACCAAGCCAGGCAGAGGCAGCACAGGCTGGGCACACTGCGCAGTCCTGCAGAGATGCCAAGGTACCGCATGCAGGAA
Source organism: Pandion haliaetus (assembly GCA_013401275.1). Taxonomy (NCBI): domain Eukaryota; kingdom Metazoa; phylum Chordata; class Aves; order Accipitriformes; family Pandionidae; genus Pandion; species Pandion haliaetus. The sequence continues at coordinate 43,900 of VYZV01041757.1, forward strand.
GGTGGTGCTGGGACCAGCTCCTGTCTTGCTCTTCTGATGCAATTTTTTTGGGGGAAAATGGGCAGTCAGTGCCCCCTGGGCTGGCACTGCTGCTCCAACACCAGGAGAGGGGTTCCCTGAGGTCCCCACCACCCCTTCCCTGTGCCTGGGCAGGAGACAGAGACCTCCGCCTCCACAGCACATGGTCCTCTGCCAGTCCTCTGCCAGTGGCAACGCTGCCAGCTACCTCTTCCCCTGCAGCACTTGCTCTGCCCACATCAGAGCTGCTCAGGGCCACGTGGCCACTGGTCCGGCCTGTTCCTCCCGTCGCTAGAGCTGGGTACGCCCACGGTGATGCTGTCCCCAGCTCCTGTGCCAGCCCAGCACTGGGTGTACTGGGAACTTCAGGGCATGCAGTGATTAACTTGGGAAGTGTGTGCTATAGGAAGAGTGTAAGCAAGAGCTACGTGTCCCAACCTCACTGCGGCTGGAGAGCTGAAGTGGGTCAATTCAGCTCCTCAGCAAAAGCCCAGCCTGGCAGAGCCCCACGTGGTCAGGGTGGCTGCTGTTGGCTTGTACCTCGCACACAAGTGGGACTTGTCAGGGTCACCCTGCCCATGGGTGACAGTCCCTGGGGACTCCAGCATCTCCCCCAGCTCCCCCCCAGGAGACAGCCCAACACAGCATCCTGGGCCAGGACTCAGCACCTGAGCCCCTCCACACAGCCCATGCAGGGCCAAATGCCTCCTGCAGAGGTGGGAGGTGGTACCCGACTCCTGGGTGCCCTGGTGCAGAGCGTGGCGGAGGCACGGGACAAGCCAGACCAGGGCCGGTAGACACCCAGCTCACCTGAGTGGCAGCAGAGCTGAGATACGGTCCTCTTGCCTCCATCCTTGTACTCCAGTGGCACGATGCCCAGCACACCTGCAAGAGAGGACACAGGAGCAGGTCACCAGCCACCCACCAGCCTGCCCATTGCCCACAAAGTGCTCCCAGGAACCCCCACAGCCTGGGATACAGCAGGGCAGCATCCAGCTTTGCAATGCAAGCCAAGAGGTGCGGGACTGTCAGCACCTTTGGGGGAACTTGGGGAAAGCCTCCTTCACTCGTCCTCGTGCCTCCTGGGGTCTGTGGGACTGACCCACCACCCAGCCCTGCAGGGGTAAATCCATCCCACCCCCACCAGCCATGCTTGACACCCCCTCCCTTGTGTCTCACCTGCCGCCTCGGCATTGAATGCAATCCAGCGGCAGCTGGCCTTCACGTGGTTCCCACAGGATGCGATGGAGCCTGCTCGGATACCCCCGATCCAGGCCTGGGACAGAGAGGGAAAACCCACGTCAGGAGATAACTCTGTTTTGGAGGGGCCCAATGTCGTGGCTGGAGCACGGCCGGAGGGGAGACAACGAAGCATCGGCACAGCATCACTAGAGACCCTCAGCCCCAACGGAGCTCCCACGCCGATGGCCTTGGCACTACCTGGAGGCTGCCGATACCAACAGGATCGTGCCAGAGGCACATTTGTAGGGCCCCGTCCTCTGGGAGGGCCGGGGTAATGTGGCTGCTCACGCTCCCTGCTTAAAAGCATAGCCCCTCACCGGGACTGGAGGCTTTGGGGCCAGCTTTGCCAGGAACAGGAGTCAGGAGCATCCCAGCTCCCAGCACTGCCTCTCCCCAAAACTGTCCCAGCCCTGGGCTCTCCCACGGTGGGAAAGGCTCAGAGGACTTTGCGATAAACTGATGTCAGGGAATTTGGGATGGGACGAAGGCTCTCGGGCTGCGAAGAACCATGGGGTCAGGCTGTGGCTGACCGAGGCAGATAAACGCCTCCAGCAGCATGCTTCCTGCATGGACACCCAGCCAAGGAAATTCATTACAGCTCCAAAACCAAAATCCCACTTTGCAGTGTTTCCCACTACTACTCCATGGCTGAGCACTGCACCCGTGGGGCACTGGGATGCCCTGCATGAGCCTGACCTGCTCTGGGTGACACAGACATTTGACCTCAAGTGGCCACCGGGACCAGGAGCTCCCCGGCACACCCAGGGCCAAGTCCAACCCTCGAGCAAAGGCCACAGCTGGTGTTTTATGGCTGCCACCATGCCTGTATGCCCACCAGCATCACAAAGAGCTGCAGCGGGTGTCTGGAGCAGTGGATACCCCACAAGCAGGGCAAAGCCCTTTGCAGGGAAGGGAGCTGTGTATGCAGCCCCAAAAGGACCAAGCCCCAGGTTTCCTCTCCTTGCATGGCTTCCTTTTGAGGCCTGACAGAGAGCAGCGGTTCCTGCAGCACTTCCTCTCGTCCTTGTCACAGCAGCCTGCTTGGTGGCAGACCTGTTTACGCTTCTCCTGCCAAAGGGAGGTTCCTCCCCCTGCACCCAGCAGGTGGGCAGGGCGCTGCAGTGGGGATGGGGAACAGGTCTGAAGCATGAGCAAGACCCAGGAAGAAGAGTCCCGCAATCTGTGTCCCATGACCTTGCACTGGTCCCGCAGCGATGGGGGATACCAGCTACATCTGGCCCCAGCATCTGGGAGTACCGCAGTTTTTTGCAGAGGGACTGTTGAGCTGGTCCATCCCGGCTCCGCAATGTCCCTGCGCGCAGGCAGGAGCCCTCGGGGAAGCGATCCTTCCTACAGTGTGCCAGGGCAGCCGGTAAAGCATATGGTACCATCCTGGCTACGTCCCCAAAACAAACGGCAAGCTTTCAGGGCGCCTCTGCCAGCAGAGCCCTGCAGACGCTGCCTGAATGGGAGAAGCGACTCAGATGTGATACTTCATGTTTACGCTGCGCTTCCTGATCCGGCCAGGTCAAGTGTCTGCCTTTGCCTCCGTAAACAAGCTGCTCTGCTTGGCTGGGGACACGAATAGTGTTTCCTGCTGTGACATCCGAGACAGGTTCGGAGACAAGATGTCCACCTCCCACCCCCTGCCCCGCAGAGCTGGGTGACGTGGCCTCACTTCTCAGGGACACGTTTCGCTCCTGGATGGGAAATGTCTTTTGGAAAGGCCACCTCCCATATGCCGAGCCCGGTGCAGGCTGCCGGAGGCAGAGCAGACACCTCCCTGCACACCGGGGCGAGAGCATGCCATCCCTCGGTGTCTTGCAGAGCTTGCCCTCTGTGGGAACCGACACCAGGGCAGTGGTCACAGGGATGTCCCTGCCTAGAGGATGCCATAACCCCGCCACGGCCAGGCATCCCAGCACCCACACCACACAGACGTGCATGCTCCCTGGGCTGGCTGTTGGCAGCAGCTCATCTGCACCCTGAGGTTCACAGCCAAATGCTCGGCTGGCTGAGATTTCGGTGAGGTGCCATCTGCTCTGCAGACACACTGAGGCTGGCACGCCACGGGGATGGCGGGATGCTTGAAACCAGGTGCAATGGCAGGGGCCACCATGCCCCCTCCTACAGCTGAAGCTCAGGAGGATGTTTCAGGTGCTCACTGGGTCTGCAGAGGCGTACAAGTGCAGGGCCAGCCTGGCACAAGGGTGGCTTGGCTGGGAAGTTACGGGGAAGGAGGGCGCTGACGTCCAAGAGCTGGGAGACAAACATTTTGGTGGCCCCCAAATTCTTTTCAAAGGCAGCCAGACACAATGATTTTTAGCAGCATCACCCATCCAGCCTGAGCCATCTGCTTCTGGCCACATGGTCTATGCCGAAGGGTACGAGCTTCCCACACCTGCATGCCACCCCAGCATGACTGGTCACCACACAACTGGCCCGCATTGTCCCTTTCCCACATGGGACCATTCCCAGCAGGGACACTGCTCCAGCTGTGACAGCTCCTGTCTGCCCCACGGGCTGGAAGCCACCCAGGCAGGATCCCACCACCCGCCTCCACCATGGCAAAGCAGCAGCAGCCTCGCTCACGGCCACAGTGCTGCAGAGATGCCGGGCAAAGGGTGTCCGGCTCGGGGAGCCCCTGGAAGGGCTACATGTCCCAGTAATGCTCCCTGATGTGGTTCACCTGGCACAACCCATCCCCGACCCAGTATCTCTTCATGAGCCGAGATGGATCACGATGCTCAGCACGGTTGGGGATGGTTATTCGTGGGGCAGAGACCAGAGCTGGGCACCACATGGCTCCGTGCAGCCCAGCAAGACCCACCAGACCTGCCTGGCCTCGGCGGTGCCGAGCTCCGCAGCTCGCAGGCAGGGTGACGGAGCTCAGCACCAACCCGCGGGGCCCCAGCGCTTCCTCTTTGCCTGCGGAAGCGGGGTGGCAGGAGTGGGGCCCAGCGTTTCACGCTCAGGGTGCACGCTTCCCTGGCCGGCACGGGCGAGCTGGCGCTGCCCGGGGAGGGCTGAGCCCAGGCCAGGTACCGAGCCGAGCTGGGACGGCGGGCAGCGCGAACCGGGGGCCAACCGCCTGTGCCAGCCGTGCCCAGCCAGGGCCTGGCAGCAGCAGGAGGGGCGCAGCCCGGCTCCCTGCTGCCACGGGATGGGTATCCCAAACCAGAGGCACTGGCTGCACCGGAGCGGCTCCCGGCCCGGGGCGGGGGGGCTGCCCCGCCCCGGGAGAGGGCTGGGGTTCCCCGCCGGCACCCAGCTGCAGAGCACCCCGCGACAGGGTGCCGGGGCGGGAAGCGGCGGGTGCCAAGGAGGGGCCGCCCGGGCGACGCTGCTCTATCGTGACCGGGCAGCGGGTGGGGGACCCGGGTACGGCCTCGCCATACCGGCGGCGCGGCAGCAGCAGGACCCGGAGCCGCGCCTTACCGGGGCCGCACCGCCCCGCCCC